>CAUYON010113280.1:0-32779 GCA_963573935.1 Arctocebus calabarensis
TGTGGCGGGCGTCTGTAGTCCCAGCTACTTGGGAGGCGGAGGCAAGAGACTCGCTTGAGCCCAGGAATTGGAGGTTGCTGTGAGCTGTGATGCCACAGCACTCTACCCAGGGTGACAGCTTGAGGCTCTGTCTCAAAAAAAGAAAAACTTTTTTGAATGATTAAGAATTTAAAGATTTTGGTTCGGCGCCTGTGGCTAAAGCGGCTAAGGCATCAGCCACATACACCTGAGCTGGCGGGTTCAAATCCAGCCTGGGCCTGCCAAACAACAATGACAGCTGCAACCAAAAAATAGCTGAGCATTGTGGCAGGCGCCTGTAGTCCCAGCTACTTGGGAGGTAGAGGCAGGAGAATCGCTTGAGCCTAGGACTTGGAGGTTGCTGTGAGCTATGATGCCAGAGTACTCTACCCAGGGCGACAACTTGAGGCTCTGTCTATTTTAAAAAAAAAAAAAAAAAAGGAAGAATTTAAAGATTTTCATTTTTTAATTTTTCATTTTTTAATTTAATGTAGATATCTTGCATGATCATATCTAGGCAAAATTGAGTCCTTTAATAATTTACAGATTCCTGGGCAGCACCTGTGGCTCATTGAGTAGGGCACCGGCCCCATATACTGGAGGTGGCTGGTTCAAACTCGGCCTCAGCCGAACTGCAAAACAGAAAAATAGCAGGACATTGTGGTGGGCTCCTGTAGTCCCAGCTATTTGGGAGGCTGAGCCAAAAAAATCGCCTAAGCCCAGGATTTGGAGATTGCTCTGAGCTGTGTGACGGCACGGCACTCTACTGAGGGCAATAAAGTGAGACCGTCTCTACAAAAAAAAAAAATAATAATTTACAGATTCCTGGCAGACCTCCATTTTGCAATATTGTTGCTTTCATACCTTCTATGGCCTCCTTTTAAAAATAAATAACCATTTTAACATTATGTTAATAAGAATAGGACTTAGACAGAAATAGTCACCCTTCTATCACCTGTAACTCAGTCTGGTCTCAATTGTCCACATTATCACTTTAAGCTTTTTATTGTGGATTATGCATTTTAAATAAAAAATGGTATGATTGCTATGGTTTGGAATTTTTTTTCAAGAAGCTCATCTGTAATTTAATTGAAAAAGATACTGATTTATGATTTGGGTTATGATCTGTCATTTGGCTTACCTAGTTGCCTTAGTAACTAGGCCTAAGTATGCATGAAAAAATATAATTGATTCATCATGCTGGCTTTTAACCAACTTGTATACATTTAAGTAATTTTCTAGACTGTTAAAAAGGCTTAGGTAAAAATGTTCATTATGATTGTGAATATATCATGATTTAATAAGTGGAAAAATGTTTCTTCCATTTTCTGGCATAGTCTCCTTAGAATAAAATCTGAATTTTTTGAGCTAAAATTTCTATTGCTTTTAGAGAATAGCTGTTTGTGTACCCATGCTTTTAAGACATTGTCGTACTGTGATGTTGAGCAGAATCTTTCTTCCCAATTCATTCACTTATTGTTTCATCTTTTGAATGGATGGTCATTGATTTGACACAGCCAATTGCATGGTAAATAGTTGAACAACTAATGGATTTTGTAACTACCTTCTCAGAATATTTTTGTTTAAGAAGCATTTGACCTTGGACCTGAGGTTGATTCAATTGTAGGTAGATAGTAAATATTGCAAACAGAACAAAACACTAAATCTGATGTTCTTTGAAATCTGGAATAAACTAATCATCAAAGCTAGTTTTTATGTGCCAGGAGAAAGTTACTCAACCAGATATAAACTGATCTGCAGTTTACACAGGTTATATTTAATTGATGTTTGGTGATGAGTGTATACTACAGGCAAAGCTATAGACCTGATATGATGTTGCTAGTTAATCAGATTCTGTTTGGAGTACTTTAGACCTTAAAAAAGACACTTAGAAAATGAAGAGGGTGAAGGGGTCTAGCCCAGCCCGGGCCAGCTAAACAATGACAACTGCAACAAAAAAATAGCCAGGTGTTGTGGTGGGCACCTGGGGTCCCACCTACTTGGGAGGTTAAGGCAAGAGAATTGCTTAAGCCCAAGAGTTTGAGGTTACTGTGAGCTGTGAAGCCTCAGCACTCTACCGAGGGCGATGTAGTGAGACTCTGTCTCAAAAAAAAAAAAAAATAGCCAGGCGTTGTGGCGGGCACCCGTAGTCCCAGCTACTCAGGAGGCTGAGGCAAGAGAATCGCCTAAGCCCAGGAGTTGGAGGTTGCTCTGACCTGTGTGATGCCACAGCACTCCACTGAGGGTGATAACGTGAGACTCCGTCTCTACCAAAAAAAAAAAAGAAGAAGAAAGAAAATTTTTTATTAAATCATCAATCATTTATTTGAATTATTTTATATCTGTCAGAGCCTTGATATACCAAATATAAATGAAATTTTAAGTACATCCTTTTAAAATGCAACAAAACTGTTGTATAGAAATGCTAATTTTATATATACTGCTCCTGAGCAATTAATGTATTCTCAAAGGAACCTGCTACTTTGAGTATGAATTATGTTTGGTTTTTAAACTATATCCTATCTCATTTTTTAAAACTTCTTATGAAAACGAATATGAATCTAGATGTTGATGACAGTTTTTGTTACTTTTTTTTTTTTTTTTTTTTGGGACAGAGCCTCAAGCTGTCATCCTGGATAGAGGGCCATGGCATCACAGCTCACAGCAACCTCCGATTCCTGGGCTCAAGCGAGTCTTTTGCCTCTGCCTCCCAAGTAGCTGGGCCTACAGGCGCCCGCCACAACACCTGGCCATTTTTGGTTGCAGCCATCATTGTTGTTTGGCGGGCCCGGGCTGGATTCGAACCCACCAGCTCAGGTGTACCTGACTGGTGCCTTAGCCCGCTGAGCCACAGGCGCCGAGCCTGCTTGAGATTTTTGTATCCACACTCTGAGAGGTTGGGTCTCCATCAAGCTCTGCTGTAGTCATGTGCCCCTTTCCTGTCCTCAACAATCCACTGGCAGACAGATGGTACAGTTATCGGACACAGCTGTTATGGATCCGTGCCTGAAGGTGTCTGGAGGAAAGGCAGGGCTGTACAACCAGGGCAACACATGCCAGATAGTTGGCTCTGAGCATGTGTCCATGGGACAAAGAAGAATGATCCTCCACTTGACCAAGAAGAAAGCCAACTAGCATTTTTTCCAGAAGCACGAAGCATATGCTTGCCCCTCAGGCTTTTCTTGTGTGTCCTGACCATCTGTTCAGCTTCACATGAAGCTAAGGGCCTGAACTCTCAAAGAGAAGCCACATGTGCAGGGCAGAATAGAGCAGGACAGGGCATAGGGGGAGAGAGGGTGGAGAGTTTTATAAACAAACGTTATAGCAATATTGAGAGAGAAGGGAGGGGGAGAGGATTGGAGGAGAGGAAGCTGGTTCCAAGAAGGGAGCAGCAACTTGTACAGTGGCTGAGAAAATAGAAAATTGTTTAGATTTATTTTCAATTGTAAAATATTTTGTAGAGGAGAATGAAATCTTTTAAAACTTTGAATTAATTTAGAGGTTTTTTCTTTTTTTGAGACAGAGTCTTACTTTGTTGCCCTCAGTAGAGTGCCATGGCATCATAGATCCCAGCAACCTCAAACTCTTGGACTCAAGCAATCCTCTTGCCTCAGACTCCCAAGTATCTGGGACTACAGGCACTCACCACAATGCCCAGCTATTTTTAGAGACTGGCTCTTGCTCTTGCTCAGGCTAGTCTCGAACTCCTGAACTCAGGCAATCGACCCATCTTGGCCTCCTGGAGTGCTAGGATTACAGGCATGAGCCACTGCACTGGCCTTAATTTAGAGTTTTATGAAACAAAACAAACAAAAAAGGATAATAGTTGTCATCTATTGACTTTTTGTTAGGCCTAGCAATTCTGAAAGTTTTGGGTTGTTCTCCCTTAAAGGGACAACACAGATGGTGAAACTGAGGTACACAGAGATGAAGTAACTTGCTGAAAGTTTCAAAACTCAGCAGTAGTGGAGCCAGGATTCAAATAAATATGTATCTGAAAATAAAATTCATGCTCCTGTTGCCTCCCACCTCAACCTAGGGCACTGAGCAGCTCCTCTGAGGTAGAGTCCTTACATTCTTCATCTCTCTGTGTCTTGCCACAGTGGCAAGCAAAGGGCCAGATGCAGGGTAAATATTTGTGAAGTGGATGAGTGAGGAAGCAACCCAGGAGGAAGCAAGAAAAACTTGGTTAGACGGAAGATCTCCTGACTTCAAGAGCAATGACTTGTGGATTTGGCTGGCCAAGGGTAGAAGAATATCCACTGGGTTGGGACGGACTTTATAAAGTAAGCTTTGTGCACTATCCAATCCAACAGATCCAAAATGAGGCCCAGACAGTATAAGTGACTTGCTCAGAGTTGTGTAGGACAAGAGTCCCTGACCTTCCAGGCCAGTGTTCCACTGTGAATCTGGCCAGACACCTTCCCCCACAACTTCCTACCCTGCCCCATAACCTCCTAAACATTGTGGGCAATTGCACATACTCTGCTTTTGTTTCTTCTGCCCACAATGTACTCTCTCTCCCCTTTACCCCTGGACTTTATTGGTCTGGGCGAGCTCATCTTCATCTCGCAGTACCCTGAACAGGTAGGTCTTCATGGAAAATCAGTTTTGACTTACTCCTGCCCCTCACAGAACCTGATAGGCTTGGTTACTCCCTCCCTCCTCTATGTCTTGTGCACACCTGTATCATAGTCAGTTCTTATCACTGGCTAACTTGTGATTCTCTCTTGAAGTGTCCATCTGTCCCCTGCCCCATTTCTCAAAGGAAGTGGTCTGGTCTGACTCACCTTTGTGGACCCACAGGGCCCACACCAGGGCCTAGCACATAGCTGCTGCTCAACAGCGAACTTTGTCCCATAAGACCACAGGTAGAAGTCATGTGTATCTATGTGTGTGAACATCCTACCCGACAACTGTCACCCTAAAAGCCACAGCCCCATAGGCTTAAAAGCCATCCACACCTAGACATGTGATTATGTCTACCAGACACAAGCATAGCACCAGCCTAGCACAGAAAGTCACCATTTCACACAACTGATCTCACACACTCAGAATTCTTAATACCCAGTCTCACATAATCACATTCCCAAGAATAGTAGTGCACATAGCCTCTCACTACCATGAGACCCAAACAGCCTCATGCAAAGAACTGCTACATGGAGACCATACATACACACATACTGCTCTCACAACTGATAAAGCCCACCCTCTTCCCACAGCACAAGCTCTCTACCCAATTCATTCAATTTAGTTGCCTACATAGGAGTCTACATCCCCAAAGTTCCCGGAAGGGCCATCTGACCTTGACTTGCCCTCTCCCTCCATTTAGTCAAATCTCTACACCTACCCTCACACTTCCTTCTATCTCTCCTCGAAGGAAGGGTAGAACAGCCTCCTCCTCCTCAGCCACAGGTCACCTGGACTCACATACTATGTACCCTGGAGAGTCACCTAAACAGAAAATTCCATCCATCCCTCCCCAAGATGTCCTGGAGCTTCCACCAGGTTTCTGTCTATGTGGTCCCTAATTCCTGAAATGCCTTCTCACCTCTTCAAACCCTTCCCAGTCTTAAAGGCCCAACTTTTGCCCTCTTCCTCCAATAAGCCCTCATGGAGACCACCCCTCCTTTCCTACCTTGACATCTTCCTCTTTGGACCAGCAACACATATTGTTCATTACTGAAACCATTTCTGCGCAATAACTTTTGTCCTTTATACCCTGCCTAATTTCTCAAAGGATCTGTCATCTCCCTGAGAGATAAAGAATTCATGGAGGACAAGACCTGCTGTTGCACTTTTGATACCTTACAGTACTTAGCTTGAGGCTTTGCACCCAATGTTTTGTTGAGTAAAATAGGGAAGAGAGAATAAAGGAGAGAGGAGACAGGGAGGCAGAAAGGGAGGGGAGAAATAAATGAGACTTTGAATTAGTGAATGAGTAGATTAACTGAGTGACTGAGAGAAACAATGAGTGAGGGAAGGAGATGAGGTTCTTGAACAACTACAGGTGCAATGTGATGGGGCTGCTGAAGGGAGGGAGGAAAGAAAGAAGAAGAGGGACTCTCACCTGGGCCTTAATCAAAACAAGAGCCACCAATCACAGCACACTTGCCCAACCGTGCACCAGCCCCCTACACTGGGCTTCTTGTGTTCTTTCTTGCTAATCTTCATGATAACACAGAGAGGTAGATACATTCTCACTGTACTCAGGAGGAAAATAAAATTCAAGGAGAAGAAAAGACTTGCTCAAGGTTACACAGACAGTAAGTGGCAGTACCAGAAGATGAACTCAGATTTGTCTAATACTCAGAGTGGGGAAGTCAGTGTATAAGTCCACTTTGGGGTCTCCTAGGTGTGCTCCTAACATAGACACATCATGGAGGATGTGAGTCCTACAAACCCATAAAGGACACCTGCCACCCTTCTGCCAACAGCCTCTAGGGAGACTTAGCACCCACTTCTGGCCAGGTGCAGGGTATATTTAGGGTCAATTCGTCTGGGAGAAATAGTTTTCTCTCAGATTCAGAGATCCCTAGAATTGTAGAATATTGACAGTATAGGATCACGGAATGTTAACATCACAGAATATTAAAATCACATCATTGGAATTTGTTCAAATGGTGGAATAATGAAATTTTGAAACCACAAGATTGGAGAATCCAAAAATCACAGAATTATAGAAATAAAAATCATAGAATTGAGTGGAATGTGTTACTGAATTATTGCATCTTAAATTCACATAATTAGTTTCTTAAAACTGTAGCATCTCAGATTCACAGAGTATCAGAGCTGGAAGAACCCTTGGAGATCCTCTGGTCAAACCTCCAACCTCATTTTTATAAATGGGGAAATTATGTGTCAGAGAGGTCAAGCAACATGTCCAGAATCAGCCAGCCATGCTGCCTTAAGCTAATGGGCTGAAGTAGGCAATAGGCTTGCCCATGTTGGGAGCCATTCATGCATTTACTGAGTGCTTCTTGGGTGCTGACAATACCATGAATCAAACCCTACTTTTTCTCCCAGCCCATGTTCCCAGTTCTAGATAGGAAAGAAGACAAGGCCCTGGTGGGGATGGGGAGAGGGAAGTGAAGAGTAGGTGGAATATACATCAGACAGAGAGAAGAGATCAGCTTTTATTGATGGAAATTCCTTTGTACATAGCAACACGTACTCTGAGTGGCCTTTTCCTCCTGATCACATTTACATAGCACTATGGGAGTGGCAGGGGGCATGGGACAAGGCCTTCAAGCAGTGGAGATGGCAGCAACAGCCATAGCAAAGGGAAGATTGACAGGGAACTCGGCAGGCTGGGTTCTGTCCCCATCTGGTCCTCTAAGCCCTAGGCACCCTGCATCTCTGTTGTGCTCACAGAGGACAGAGGTAGGTCCTTGGGATGTCATTTTGAGACCTCTCCAGGAATGGCAGACTCCAGGGTGCCTGGGAAGTGGGAGTGTGGGTGCATGAGGGTCCAGGCTCCAAGCTTCAAGCTTCAAGCTCCAAGCTCTGCTTCTCCCACATTTTAGTCAGACCTAGGGCTCCAGCTCTTTCTAAGTCAGGGGCTGGAGTCCAGAGGAGATAGCTGTGGCACTGGGAATTCCAAGAAGGAGGTGGGGGAGAATGGGGCACAATGCTTGCCCATCTGGTTCCTGAAGCAGGGGACAGGGTCCCATGGGGGATTTGCGGGGGCTGCAGGGGGAGGGGCTGGTTAAGGCTTTTGCTTCTGCATAGAAAATGGCCCTTGTCCTCTCAGTTACCGAGAGGAGGGACTGCTGCACTCGGAGGCTGGACAGCAGAACTGGTGAGCGTCTTCTTCTTCCTCTTCCTCAGTCTCCTCCTCCTCCTCCTCCTCCTTTTCCCTGGGGCCAGGAAGGGCAGGGTAGAGGCCACAGACGGGCAGGTGACAGAGAGAGGCAGAGGCATTAGTTTGCAGAGCAGGAGAGATACACGAAGGGTGGAAGAAACCAGAAGGTGGGGCTAGAATGAGGGTGGGAATGGGGAGGCCAGTGTGACAGATCATCCACGGGAGGGCAACGCCCAACTTGGTCTCCAAAGAGTCTGTTGCTGGTCCCCTTTTGGGATAACTATCCCCCACACCCAGCCTGGGCTCAGTCTTAAGGGCACCCCCCAGAGTATATAAACTTCCCTTCCAACCCTGACAGGTGCTCAACCTTCATTTTAACATAAATAATAACAGCCTGCTTTATGCTGGCACTTTGCATACATTATCTCACTTAACCCAATAACAACTCTGTAAAGTAGTATTTTAGAGATGAGAGAATTAAAGCTCAGAGAAGTTAGATAACCTGCTCAAGTTCACATAGCTGGGCAAGTGGTAAAGTCAGGATTTGGACCCAGAGTTCTTAGACCTCCAAGTCCCAGGACTCAGCTCACCAGGTCCTCTGGGTAAGCTTGGCACTACCTCTAGAAATCCACCCTGGCCTTGAAGGACAAAGATTTGTATTTACTGAAAGCTCAGGGTCAGGAAAATAGGAAGATGCTTAGAAATGGAGTAGGGAAAGCCCACGCTTTGGAAGCAAACAGACTGGGGTTCAAATCCCAGCTCTACAAGTGCTTCCAGGCTATGTGCCCACAGGCTTTTGGAGCCTCATTTTTCTCATCTGTAAAAATGGGGATTATGATGCCAACATCCCAGGACTGTTGCAAGGATTAGAACACACATCAAGTGCCTGGCAAACAATAACACTGGAAACGTGGTGGTGATTATTGTTAACTGTTCATGAACTGAATTTAATTCCCAAGGTGTCCAACTGCCCACACAGAAGCAGCCACAGCTGGGAGGAAGAGTCACTGTAGGAAGAAGACCTATCTCTAAGGGTACTGCTGAGCCGTACCAGAACCTGGAATTCATGTGGCAGTCACTGGAGCTGGGCTACAGTGTCACAGGGTGTATGGACAGACAGTAGGGCTGGGAGGGAATCAGGTGCCTCAGGAATGAAAAGGCTGATCTTCTGGGGATAGCCAAGGAAACATTATCACCCTTATTCCCAGACCCCTTGACTTGGGAGACAGAGTAATTATGGACTCCAGGAAACTGAAGTATTGGGAAGAGATGGAAGGGAAGCAGATAGGCAAGGGAAGGGAAGGCACTGTTACCATTCAACAGACAAGCACGCACATGCATGCGCACACATGTGCACATACCTTTCTCAGACTCAATTCCCTCTTACATATTGTTCCACAGGCTGAGTCAGCAAAAATACACACCAGGGCTCAAGTCCTGGGCAAGTAGCCCTTCTTTTCTGAGCCTCCCATTCCTTATCCAAAAAAGAGAAGAAAAATCCATACCTCTCAAGGATGTCATGAGTAAATAAATGATAACCTAGTCCCACTGCTCACTCTCCTCTTATTCAGGACAAACCATGCTACTTCTCTCCCTGACATTGCAGTCATCTCCTGATTTCATCCTCTTGCCCTCTTAGACCACATCAGCCTTCCTAAAGCCCACTTTTAAGCTTGAATCTCTGCTCAGACACCTCCCCTGCCTTCTGGATAAAATTTAGGCTCCTTGAGTTAGGATTCAAGGATCCTTTATCGTATGGCCTCACCTAGCCCCTGTTGAAAAGGCACTGGCTGTGAAGTCAGGCAGACTTGGATTTCAATTCCAGCCCTAACACCTACTGACTTCTTCATCATTCTGGGACTCATATTCCTCATCTGCAAATTGAGGAAATACCTATTCTGGTGTGGTGGGATTAAATGAATTCAAGTATTATGTAAAACACCTGCCACAGGGTAGGTCTGGTGCTTAATACATTGTAACTATTACTATGTCTGCCAATACCAGTGGCATCCATGTTATCCTACTCACTCACTGGTAGCCTTCATCAAATTAGTATGTTTGTTATTCCATTAGCACACCTAGCCTTTTCACAAGTGTGTCTCCTGATTCTGTTTATTGCATTTAGGATATTCTTCCTTCTGCACAGATCTCTCCCTACTGAAATCCTGTCTGAATTTCATGACTCAGTTCAACTGCTGCTTCCTGCAGGAAGTCCTCCCTGACTCCTACCCAGAAGATTCTTTGCTTCCCCCCAGCTCCAGCATCCCTGCCCTTGGTCAAGGCTCTCTATTTGTTGCTTTGAACTTTAATAAAGCATTTCTTTCACTAATCCCCTCAATGCTCTCATATCTTCACCCACCACTGCTTTCCTTCTATGTAATGGAGGAACCCAAATAAATACCATTTAAAGCCAGTCTCTCCACCTGGGCTCTGGAGAATATCCTTGCTACCTCTTCCACAACAATCATCTCCTCTCGCTCTTATATTTTCAACCTCTCCCCCTGTTGCTTCTTTCCTATCAACATTTATAGAAGCTCAAGTTTCTCCCATCTGGGAATAAAAACCCTCGATCTTCCCCTACCTCCCCCTTTGTCCCTCTCTCCTCTTCACAGCTAAGCTTCTTGAGAAACTTGTCTATTCTGGCTGTCTCTGCTTAGCTTCAGTACCTCCCACGAGCTTTTTGACCCACTGCAATCTGCCTGATGCGCCCACCACACCACAGAAGCTGTTCAGAGGAAGGTCGCCCAGGCCCTCTTGGTGGTTAAAGCCAATAGACTCTCTTCCACCCTCAGCTTATTCCCTTTAGCTCCAACACTTGACACTCAACAAAGCCCTCCTCTGAGTGGCCTTTTCCTACTTCTGCATCCTCGGCTTGTTTTCCTCCCACTTCTCTGACTATCCCCATTTCTTCCTCTGTCCATTCCTTACATGGTAATTTCCCCTTCCCAGTTCTGCTCTGGTCCTCTTTTGCTTCATACTCTCTCTTTCAGTGATCTCATTCCACTTCATAACTTCAGGTGTGGCTCTCTCCAGCATGGATCTCTCTCCTGGGTCTCAGACTTATCAAGCCACGTGCTTGCTGGATAGCTCCACCAGGATGGCTCTTTGGACCTTCAGAGACCTCTGGCTCAGCATCTCACCACTGAAAACCTATCCTCCTGCATCTCTCCCCTTAGTGGAAGGTATTGCCACTTGCCCAGTCACCTGAACCAAAACACACCTGGGATTCTTCCTGCTTCCTAGATTCTTCCTACTCCCTTAGCAAGTCAGTTACCAAATACTGCTTATTCTACTTCCAAAATAGCTCTAAAAGACTATGCATGATCTGTTCCCTGCTACCTCATCTATTGCTCTTACCTCTTGGTCATTCTTTCTCCAATCATACTGGTCTCCCTGCTGCTCCTCAAACATACCAGGTGCTCTCTTGCCTCAGGGCCTTTACACCTGAAGCTCCTTCTATCTGGAACATTGTTCCCTAGATAGGTATATGGCTCATTCCCTTACTTCTATCAATTCTCTGCTCAAACACTACCTCATTTGAGAGCATCTCCCTCTCAAAAAGCACCCCAACATTATACCTCACTCCAGCTTTAATTTTCTTATAGCACTTACTGACATCAGACACATTCTTTTTTTTTTTTTTTTTTTTTTAGACAGAGCCTCAAGCTGTCACCCTGGGTAGAATGCTGTGGCATCACAGCTCACAGCAACCTCCAATTCTTGGGCTTAAGTGAGTCTCTTGCCTCTGCCTCCCAAGTAGCTGGGACTACAGGCGCCCACCACAATGCCCAGTCATTTTTTTGGTTGCAGCCATTATTATTGTTTGGCAAGCCCAGGCTAGATTCGAACCCGCCAGCTCAGGTGTACATGGCTGGCGCTTTAGCCCGTTGAGCCACAGGCGCCAAGCCCATCAGACACATTCTATATATTTGTTTATTATCTGTCTCACCCACTGTAAGAAACATCAGGATACGCATCTATTTTGTTCAGTGCCATTCCCCCAGTGCCTGGCACTCAATAAGTATTTGTTGAATGATTGAATCCATGGCTGGGCCTGAATACTCCAACTTACTGGGAACTCCAGCCTCTGTAATGGTCATCTCCACTTCCTCCCCTATTCCCTATCATCTCTTCAGTCCTCTCATCATCTGCATCACTTTTCAAGTCTATTTCTTCTGAGCTGTCTCTACTGAACTACCTTAGCTTCTCTCTCCTTTGGATTACTGCAACAGTCTCCTCCCTCGTTTCCCTTCCTTCTCCTAAAATACTAATCCAATCATGTTATTTTTCCTACTCAAGAACTGCTCATAGCTTTCTAGCCACCTACCAAAAGAACAGTAAAAAGCTTGAACAACCCAGACAGCTGTTTGAGGCCTGTCTAACTTTTGCAATGTCTAGTTTCACCTTTCCTTATCTCCAAGCCTTTGTGCACAATCTTAGTATATCTTCCCCCATCTCTGGCTCTTAAAATCCTCATAGACCTTGAATGACTAGCTAAAACACTACTTTATTCAGGAAACTTGACCTGACTCACAAGCCACAATAATTCCTTTCTAAAATCCACAGGGAAATAAGTGTCTCCAGTATTGCTGAGGATCTCTGAGAACCAGGTGTAGGATGCAAGTTAGTAATTATGTCTGAGACTAAGGACTTTGGATGCTGGGTTAGTACTGATAGAGGTTGTCTTTTCCTGTTGCACTATTACCCTGGCCTGAACTCATGTCCCTCTGGCCTTCTGCAACATTTACTCATCCTTGCCTCTTTCCTTTTGCTCACCTTCTACACCAAAACAGTTTATATCACTTAATACTTCTATTGAGTCTATTTTGTTAATAACTCTCAAAGGATTTGAATTCCATAATTTGAAATTAAATGCTTCTATATGAATGGTGCTCACTGGAGTCATGCAACACAGTAGCCCCGTTCGAATACATTTCTTCTATGCCAATAACTCAGTTTAGGCCTGCCAGCTGGTCTCCAGGCATACAACCCATTTTTTCATACTGACTACTAATGTGATGTTTCTAAAACACAAATTTTACCATTACTTTTCTATTTAGAATCCACTCACATGATACTTTGTCACTAACAATATTGGTTCCCAACCTTTTGGGGGGGGAGCAGAAATTTGTTTATGTGTTTAATGAAAGCCATGAACCATCTCTTCCACAGGAAAATGCACATAGGTAGACACATACAACACTCTGCATTCAATTTCAGGAATTTGTGAGCCTCATGAAGCCAACCCAGAATCTGACCCATATATCCCAGGTTAAGAACCTCTGACCCTACCCAATAACATCCAGGTTTCTTTGTATATACTATTCCTTATACCTGGGATGCTCTTCCACATTTCATTCTTCTGTCCCTGGATAATTCTTACTCATCCTTTAAGACTCAGGTCTTAAACTGAGTTGACCCACCACCAGCTCTAGACAGGGCCAAATCCCTTCCTCTGAGCTTCTACAGGTCCCCAGTGTTCTCCTCTGTCAAATTTCTTCTCAGTCTCCTCAACTGACTGGGAATTCACGTAGGGCAAGAACCATTACCCAGCATAGACCTTGGCCATGGCAGTACTCCATAAATGTCTACAAAATGAATACAGTAACATCTGCTCTTCATTGAGTAACCATTATGTGCCAGGCACTCAGCAGGGAAATTCTGAATGCATTCATTTGAATGATCTCATCTACTCCTCAGTAATTAAACCTCATAATGTTTATGGTATTGTGTTCATTTTAACAACTAGGCTCAGAGATGTGAAGTGAGTTGCTTAAGGTCACCTGGCTAGTGAGTGACGCAGTTGGAATTGAAGATGCTATGGCAAGTAGTGGTCTGCCATGCCTCACCACCCTGGACTATGAGATAAGGAGATGACATAAACAGAAGAAGAAGACCAAGAACCAGGGCCAGAACTCCCTACTTGGAATCTGTTTCCCAAGACCACTTACTCTCATTTTTCCTCCTATATCACCTTCATGTCAAGGCCAGGCACCTGGCTTTCCACTCCATATATTATTCTCACAGCCCTGCTGTGGTCATGCTTGTCCTTTAATCTAGAACCATCTCCAGCCATGTATAGCTTTTAGGTACAATCCAATCCAATTCAATGCTACACACTTCACACATGGCTAGGAGAAAAACAAGACATGGGCAGTCCCTACTCTTCTAGAGCTGACAATCACCCAGGAGTGACTCTAATCCTAAAGACAACCCTGAGAGGTAACCAGACATTAGCCACATTTATACAGATGAGGAAACAGAGCCTCAGAAGCTAAATGACTTGCTCAAAGTCACAGAGTTGGTAAGTGGCAGAACTTGTATTTGAATAAAAATACTGGCTCAGCTAGTTTTCCCCTATAAGGTCACCCTACTTGGAAGAGCACACAAGTTACAAGATCATTTCTGGTGGAGGAGGAGGATGAAGGAGAGCTACTACTGTTTCAAGACTCAGTACACATGTCCCCTCTTGTGAGAAACCTTCCCTGGATCCAAGATGGACTTAAGTGCCCCTTGTCTGGTAGGCTTCTGAGCCTACTTCTGTCTTATCCCAAACCACACTATGTTGTCATTGACTGAGTCTCTCTTCCTTCTAGAGAGGACCAGATACAATTCATTCCAATATCCAACCAAGGGTCACCACAAGGTCTAACCTAAAGTAGGAAAGACAAAATACTTGCTGAATAAATGAGTTGGTATCTGAGCCAGTTATTAAAAGCAAATGTAAGATCTGAACAGAGGGAAAAGGTATAAAGGAGGAGGGAAGTGAGTTACTAAAAGCAAGGAAATAGGATGATGGAAAAAGTCTAGTTCTGAAATTTTGACAAGGCACACATAACATGTTTTCTTTATTGTTATGGGAGTTTTCTTTTCCTTGCAAAAATGGGATCATACTATAAGCCTTGTTCTGAAATTTGCTTTTTCCATGTAATATTAGGTCTTGGAGATCTTCCCATGCAAATATATAGAGATCTATCTTTTTCTTTTGATCCTCTACAGAATAACCCATAGCATGGGTATATCATGGACTAAATAAAAGCTGTTTCCTACTGGTGGACATTTAGATTGTTTTAATTTTTTGCTGTCACAAGAAATGCTGCACTGAAATCTTTGCATATGTATGGAAATATTATTGAAGGATGGATTTCTAAAAGTTGAACTGTTGAGCCAAAGGAATACACATTTTATTTAAAGTGTAGATAAAAGTTATTTCTATTGCTTTAACATTTTTATAGACTGGCTACAAATAAAGATTATTCCTGTTCATATAATTCTGTCTTTATTTTGAGAAGACTATATCATGGAACCTCTTTTAAATCATTTTTCCTTCTCTTTTGAGAGGCAACCTTTTAATTAAGAGTTGGTGGAAAAGGACATTCTACAAGGACATGTGATAAAGAGTTGCACCATCTGGCTTATGTTTACAGTTTGGATTGGGGTGTTTTGGAAAAGGCCTCTGGCTAGCCAAATTGGGGTCTTTCTAGTAGTAAAACCTTAGAAAAAATCTAGTTCTTGGCTTGAAAAAATACACACATTTAAGATTCTGGAGGTAACTCATACATTTGCCCCACAAAAATTGTACCAATTTGTACTCCAATTAAGGTATCTAAGAGATTCTCTTTCTCCACAACTCTTCCAATCCTTTTAATTTCGGTACCTAAAAAGGGTAGTTTATTGTTGTTTTAGTTACATTTCTATTTCTTAACCCCCCACTTAGAGCATGATAATTCCTTTAACTATTAATAATATTGAATATCCTTTCTTATTTATTAGCTAATTATCTATTTCTTCCCTGAATTATCAAATCATGTTATTTCTCCATTTTAAATGAGTAGTATTCTTTTTCTTATTGATTTTCAGGAGATGATGCAAACCAAAAGATTAACCTTTTGCCTATAGCTGTGTAACAGATACTTTATCCTAGCCTGTTGTTTATGTTTTACCTTTGTGTACAATATTTTCTCCCCATAAAAGTTTCTAATATTAATGTAGCCAAAATTATTACTCTTTATTTTATGGAGTCTGGGTTTGTAAGTCTTGCACAGAAAGGCCTTCTTATACCCTAATATTATAAAAATATTCTGGATTTTCTTTTGGTACTTCTACAGTTGTATTATTATTACTTGTTTTTGGCCAGGGCTGGGTTTTAACCCACAACCTCTGGTGTATGGGGCCGGGCCCTACTCCTTTGAGCCACAGACACCGCCCTACAGTTATATTTTTTGTATTTAATGTTTACTCTTGTATAAGTTGGGATTTAACTTAATTTTTTCCCCAATGGGTAGTCAACAGTCTTATCCCATTTACTGATTCCCCATTGATTTGAAATGTCTTCTTTTGCATAAAATAAATTCCCGTATGAGTTTTGTTTCTAAACTCTCTATTTTGTTTCATTTACACATTCCTCTATTTCTGTGATGTCATATGTAACACTTGTAATTATTGTAGCTTTATGGTAAGTTTTTGTGTCTAACAGAATAAGTTCCCTCATTCTTCTTTTTCAAAATTTTCTTAGTAATTCATGGGCATTTACCTTTCCAAATTAACTTTAAAATCCACTTACCCAACCCCCAAAGAAAATACTATTGAAATTTAAATGAGGAATGAATAGAACCTTTAAACCAAACTGGTACTAAAATGTCATTTTTACCATATTGAGTCTTTCTATCCAGGTACAGGATATGACTTTGATTTGCTCAATGCTTCTTATAGCCTTTGAAAAAAATTTATAGTTTTCTACAGGGAAATATTTCACATATCTTGTAAATTTATAGAGATTTTATAGATTTTTTTTTTTGCTGTTGTGAATGGTGTCTTATTTTCTATTATGTATTCTAATTAGTTATTGCTGGTATTCATGGAAGCTAATAGATTGGATGTATATCTTGTACTTACCCATTAAACACTGAATTTTCTTCTTAGTTATAATAATTTTTCATTTTATTCTCTTATATTATCTAAGTAGACAATCATTATCTTCAACTAATGCTACTTCTTTCTTTCTAACGCTTATACTACTTATTTCTTTTGTTAATTCCATTGGTTAAAACCTCCAAGGAAAATGTTGGTTAATAAAAGTGACAGCAGTCATCTTTGTTTTTTTCCTGAATTTAACAGTAATGTATCTAATACATTTTTGTTGTATGTAAAACATTTCACTGTTACATTTGATGATTGTCTTTGTTTTCTGATAAAAATTCTTTACCAAGTGAAGGAAGTTTTCATGGATTTCTAGCTTATCATATTACTTATCTATTGCTATGTAACAGATTACTCCAATGCAGCAAGAGAATTAATGTGCCATTTTATCAGATTATTTTTCAGCTTTTATGGAGATGACTATGTGATCTTTTCTCTTTAATCTATTAATGCAATAAATTACAATAACAGATATCCTAATGTTGAATATCCCTACACTACAGTCATGCAAAAAACCTTCATTTGTCTTTCAATATACTAATGGATTTTGTTTGATCATCTGTTACTTAAAATATTTGTGGCTCTGTGAGATTAGGCTATAGTTCATTCTCTCTTTCTCTCTCTGCCTAAACCTTTCTAGCTACACTAGCCTTACAGAATAAATTGGGAAGTTGTTCATCTTTTCCTATTATCTGATCTAGATTTGCTAGAACTTCTATCATACCAGGACTTCCAGAATACCAACTGGATTTAGCATTTCTCTCTTTTTTTTTTGAGACAGAGTCTCACTATGTCACCCTCTGTAGAGTGTCATGACATTTCACAGCAACCTCAAGCTCTTGGGCTTAAGCAATTCTCTTGCCTCTGCCTCCTAAGTAGTCAGGAGTACCGGCGCCTGCCACAATGCTTGGCTATTTCTTTTAGTTGCAGTTGTCATTGTTGTTTTAGCAGGTCTGGGCTGGGTTCAAACCCCCTAGCCTGGGTGTATGTGGCAGGTGCTATAACCACTATGCTACGGGTACTGCCTGGATTTTCCATTTCTGAGGAGAAAACTTTCACCATTTTTTCTATTTCTTCTATACTTTTCCATTCTATTCAGGTGTGCTGCCCTTCCTTAAGTCATTCTGATAGTTTAAATTTTCCTTAAAAATCATCCATTTCATCTAGATTTTTTACATTTATTGGTATAAAAGTATAGAAAGCATTTTCTTATAACTTTTTTTTTTTAAATCTCCTCGGACTCTATGGTTAAATCTTCTTCCCTCATACCTTATTTTATTTATGCTTTTTTTTTTTTTTTTGCCTTTTTCGAAGTCATATCTGCCAGAGGATAGTGTATCTGGTTTGTTGGTCTTTTCAAGTTATCAAAAATCTTTATTAATTTTTTTTCTGTTTCATTCATTTCTGGCTATCTATGGTAACTACTTATTTATTTATTTTGAGGCAGGGTCTCACTCTGTTGCCCAGTTAGAGTGTAGTGGCATCATCATAGCTCACTGGAACTTCAAACTCCTGGGTTCAAGAGATCCTCCTGCCTTAGCCTCCCATGTAGCTGAGACTACAGGCATGAACCACCAAGCCTGACTAATTTTTCTATGTTTTCCAGATATGGGGTCTTGCTCTTGCTCAAACTGGTCTTAAAACTCCTAACCTTAACCAATCCTCCCACTTCAATGTCCCAAAGTGCTAGGATTACAGGTATGAGGCACCATGCCCTTATAGTAACTACTTTATTCTGCTTTCTTAGTTGTTCTTTTCCTACTTTCTTAAGTGGAATAATTAGTTCATTTAATTTAAACCATTTTGTTCGCTAATAAAAGCATTTAAGACTACACATTTTCCTTCTTGGGAACTCCTATGGCCATATCCATAGGTTTTAATACATAGCATTCTCATTGACATTTATTCTAAATAGTTCACAAATTCCACTTTTCTTTCCTCTTTAACATAAGTATGTTAAAAGTTTCAAATTGGGGAGAACACAGCTTTTTTGCTGTTACTGTTAACATTTCCTTTTATTGAATTATAATGAGAAAACATAAAACATGTTTTCTAATTAACTTGGAAATAATATTCTCCAAAGGTATGGGCAGATTGATCCCTCTGCCTAAATGCCCCTCCCCAGTCTACCCAACTGGACAACTCCTATTCATCCTTCAAAGAAGCTCAAGTGTCACATAGTCTAGGACCAACCACTTCTACCTTTTAGAGTAGGACTCTAGGGAAGGAGTGTTCTAAGGAAGGACAAATTACAAACAGATTATGAACGTCCTCTTTGGTCTCCTGACATGATCTCCCAGGCACTCTCCTCATACATTCAGCCATCCATTTCACAGTCACACCAAGGGCTAAGGGAGGTTGGGGAGGGATCTGGCAATGACACTGCATATTTGTTTGGAAAGGGAAGGAATTGGGGGATAGTTCTAGCTCTTACCTGCTATCTGCCAGCCTGCCTGAGGGGGTAAGCTTCATGGAGTCAAGGACCTGAGTAGGACAGCAATACTGGTGTAGAGTATGAGACGCTGTGGACCTGAGAGACAGCAAGAGACAGAAAGAGAAAGAGAGACAGAAAGAGAGAGAGGGAGGGAGGGGAGTGGCAGAGTGGGTGATGGGGACAAGGAGGTGAGAGTGAGTGGGTTAGGGGCAAGGTGAAGACTGGGAGGAATGGAGGATTGGGAATGGAAGAGAAGTGGAAGGCAGGGAGAGAGGGAAAGAAGGAAGTTAAGGGGGAGTGGAAAAGAGGAAAGGAGGGAGGGAGGAAGAAAGGGAAGGGGGAAGGAAGGAAGGAAGGAAGGGAGGGAGGGAGGGAGGGAGGGAGGGAGGAAGGAAGGAAGGAAGGAAGGAAGGAAGGAAGGAAGGAAGGAAGGAAGGAAGGAAGGAAGGAAGGAGAAAAGAAAAAAAAACCACAAAGTCAAGAAAGAGAGGACGGCACTCAAACCACATACAGAACACAATGACAACAGGGGGCAGTAGAGACGAAAGAGTGGGCTGGGCCTCCTGTGTTCCATGTGACTCCGCGGGGACCTCTGCTGGCCACAGAGAAGGGTGGCGGCTGGCCATGGAGACGCTGGGACACCACAATGGGAAAGGGGGAAGGGAGCCCTCCTCACACCAGACGCCACAGGGGTAGGAAAGGAGAGAAGGAGAAAAGAACTATGAAAGAGAAGGGGAAAAGCTGTATGGGGGGGCTCCCCTTATAGAAGACTCCTCACAGGAGTGGAGGGAAGAATGTTAGGAGGAGAGGCTCTGGGCCCAATGAGGGGGGAGAATCCAGGTGGATAGTGGAGGGTAGAACACTGAAGAAGGAGAGGGAGAGAGACAGAGAGAAACCCAGAGAGACAGAAAAGAAGAAAGACAGAGAAAGGGGCGAGTCAAAAGACACAGAGAGAAGTCAGGGAGAGGCAGAGAGTGCCAGAGCCAAGGAGGGATGAGGGTGGAGGAGGCTGACAAGGTCTCAGTGGTCTTGGTGATAGGATGGGACTCAGGGCTGAGCGGGTGAGGCAGAGGACTGGGTAGTTCCACGTGTGAGTCTTTTGCTTTGAAAGCCAAGTGCACCCCCATCCCAAGGCAGGGTCCCCACTCCACCCCTGGTGCTGTACCCCCACCCCTAGGGCAGGGTACAAAGGTTCCTCTACCTCCTGTTTTTCAAGATTAAAGTCCAGAAAATGGCAAGGGGGAGGATAATGGACAGCAAAGTGGTGAGGCTGAGGGCCTGGTCTTTGCCCTAGCCAGTACAGTGCAGTTGCCAGGGGCACACCAATTGCCAGCACTGGGACAAGCTGAGACTGGGACTGGCCCCTCCAGAATAGCCAGTCCCTGTACCCTACAAGCCCCAAAGGAAGGTTTTGGTCAGGGCCTGGCCATTCAGAAGCCCAATAAAAGCCAGGAGATGTGGTTTTAGACCAGGCCAGCTGCAAATTTGAGGATGTCCAAATCTTGGAATTCTACAGAGAATCTTTGTTTTTTTGTTGTTGTTGTTGTTGTTTGTTTTTTTTTTATTTTAAGAAGGTGATATATTCGATAAATGTCACAAAATTTGAAAAAATAATATGATATTCTTTTTTCCCCCTTTTTTTTATTGTTGGGGATTCATTGAGGGTACAAGAAACCATGTTACACTGGTTGCATTTGTTGGGTAAAGTCCCTCCTACACTCGTGTTTTGCCCCCAAATGGTGTGGCACACACCAAGACCCCGCCCCCTTTGCTCTTTCCCTCTCTCTGCTCTTCCTTTCCCCACCCCTCCCTCATTCTTTCTCTACAGAGAATCTTTGAATCTGAGACTCTTCTTATCAGAGGCTTTGGAATAATCATCATCATTAGAGAGACTGTTTTTCAAGTGTTGTGAATTTGAAGATGCCCAAATCTTTGAATTTACACTCTTCTTATCAGAAGCTCTGGGAAAACAGTCATTATCAGAGTGATTTTTTTCTCAAGTGCCATCTATGTGCCAGTCATCGGTCCAAGTCCTTGACTCATTATCTCACTGAATCTGAGACTCAGAGATCCTTAGGCTGCTGGAATGTTGGTGTCAGAAAATCCCAGCAACTGTGAGCCTGGAGCCCTGTGGTGCAATACAAAGCTAGCACACCAGGGTAGCTGCCAAGCTCTCCCCTCGTAGGCCACAGACTGTGCTACTCAGGGCTCCAGGCTCCTTATAGAGTTGGGCACCCAGATGCCTATGGGCTCACCCACTTGAGTTGCTCCCTCCCCCAAGCCAAAGGCCTCAAGAGTCCAAGAAGGGAGCCAGGAACCAGGAAGCTAGGAGGCTGCTGAATCAGCAGCCCAGAGACTGGGTCCAGGCCTGGGCAGAAAGAGAGGGGGCCAGGCTGCAGGAACGGGGCCCGGGTTCCTACCTGCTGTTCCTCCTGGGGGCTTCCATGGGTCTGAACCTGTCCCAAGGGCAGGCCCCCTGGCCCAGCCAGTGCCTCCACTGTGTCACCACCCTCTTCCCCAGCCCTTCCCTAGAAGGAGGAACCAAGGAGGCGGGGCCAGGCCAGCTGGGCTGCAGGCCAGGCTGCAACTGGAAACTTTGCTTCTTCCCCTGCTCTCCAGGACGGCTGGGAACTCCTTGTGAGAGGAAGCAGCTTGAAGAGCTCAAAGCTCTTGGTCACTCCTTCAGACCAAACCAGAGGCTGGGCTCCCTGTGTGCATCTCTGCTAGGACCTTGGCAAGTACCTTGCCAAGTTTGTGTCACTAGCCCATTCTCTTGAAGAGAAAATTGAGATGGAGAGAAGTTAAGTAATACCACTAGTAAATGACAGAATCCTAAAATTAGGATATGATTTAGCCATCCGCAGATCTGGAATCTGTCCCCTCCGCCACATCACTGCCTTGTGAAAACAGAAAACATTCCACAGAAGCTTTTCACAAACATCTTCATTGTTAGTACAAAGAAACTATGTTTAGGAATTGTTCTGGACATTCCATAGCAAGTAAAATTCAAATCACCCATTTTGGGATATCAAGATAGGGCTCTGGCCAATGTTCTTTACCACTGCAATAAGCTCTCTTTTCTATGTTGTTTTCTAGACTAGCTAAGAGAAATGCTCCCTGAAGAGAAAATGAAAAATCAGAAAAAATGCCACTCACAATCACAAGGCTGTTCTTTTGAAGAAATTGCTTAGCCTGATTTTACAGATGGGGAAATTGAGGCCTGAAGAGAAGAAGAGTCATACTAAAGTTCATACAACAAGTCAGAGTAGACTCCAGGTGCCTAGCTCCCTGCCTACCCACTACAGTAATCTCTACGTCCTCCATATGGGTAGGGCTGGAGAAAGGAGAGTAGTTTTGGGCTCTAAAGGATGTGGGGTTCCTGAAGAGTAAGTATCACAGGTCTAGCTTAGAGTGCCCCATCCTTTCACAGCCCCGGAGCCTGGCCCCTAGCTGTTCTAAGCAGAAGGTGGCCCTGGGAGGGGCCGGGGGCCAGTGATCTAGAAGGAATAGGAGCTGACAGGCAGCAGTCCAACCTTCCTGCCTCCCTGCAGGGGCAGCTGGTTCCTCTCAAGATAGCCAAAGCTGCTGAGGGAGGCCCTCTGGACAACTGCAAGGTCAGCATCTGTGGGCTCTTTGTGACCTCCACTACCTCTGTCCACCCCCTAAAGCCCTGACCATTAGGACTTTTTGGAGTCACCCCCTTCTTCTTTTTGTAAACTCTCCTTAAACAACTCTCCTAGCTCCTGCAGCAGCCTCACTCTGTGCCTACTTGTATTTATCACCCTAAGAGCTGTACTCCTATTCACACCTTTCTCTTGGCCTGGCATGAGTTGAGAGACAGAAATTTTACTACTGGCTCTAAGGCTGATGCTGTGTCAGCTTTGGCAAGCCCCTTCCTCTCCCTGGTGAGGCAAATAACCCCTACATTGGTGCCTGCCTGGGCTGAGTACAAGTCCCAGCTCTATCACTTTTTAGCTTGGAAACCCCTCTGATGCTCAGTTTGTTCATCTACAGAAAGGAGGTAGCATTTCCTCCCTCACAGGTTCTTGTAAGGATTCAGTGAGACAAAGTATGCACATGATAGTCACAGTTTGAGTCTGAGGGAGTCTGTCCTTTCTCCCACGAGGGCAGAGAAGATCTGTGGGAAACCTATTCGCTTCAGGGATGGGGGTGGAGACTTCTAGGAAATTACCCCTTAATCTAGGGCCACTTTTAGAATTCAGTTATATCTGAGTGTGCTGGGTAGACTCATGTAATAACCAAGGGAAAGAAGGAATTAAGGGTGAGGAGCTTGACCCAGCTGCAGGGCCCTGGCAAGTCCTTCATTCACTTACACAATAGATGCTGAGTACAGCAGTGAGTAAGGGTAGGCAACATCCTGCTCTCATGGAGCTTATATCCAAATGCGAGGAGACAGTCACCAACTAATGTAATTAAACTGAGGTAAAACTGGAGACAGTCAGGGTAGAGTGTTCCAGGCAGAGGAAACAACCTGGGAAAAGAACCTGAGGTGGTATTTGTAGCAAGTTCAAAGAGGCCAATGGGGCAGAGAGGAAAAATCACAGGGGAGAGAGGTGAGACTAAAAGATGTAGGCGAGGGCCCGACGATACAGAGTCTGGGAGGCCTCAGTAAACATTTCCATACTTATCCTAAGAGAAATTTGGAAGCCTGTGGTTTGTGGATAGCATGGAGGGATGGGAGGTATCCCTGATGCCCCTGAAGTTGTGTGAAAAATGTCAGTTTCTGAGGAGAGCATTTCTAGCTTTCATCAGATCCACAGATGTGATCCCAAAAGGGCAGGGAATTTTATATGATTTCATCAACTAAGTGCCTATAATAAGCTAGAGGCAGGCATCCTAGAATCTTCTATGAGCTAACTCCTACTCCCACCTCTGGCTAGTCTTAGCTTTTACCTGTGCCACCCAGACAGAAGCATTTGCAATTCTCAGCTACACTCTGCCACTCCACGCCTCACCTTCACCTATGCTGTTTGTCTGTGTCTCCACAGCCACCTCCCCATCTGGATAGTTCCATCTTGTTCTTTAAAAGTCAGCTAATCATTGTGCCCTCTGGGAACCTACCCTGACTCCATCTAGGCAGGCTGGGTCACCTCCTTTGTGTCTTTCCACCTTGCTCTTCTCTCAGCCAACTTCTCTCAACAGTCTTTTCAGATGCCTATTGCCTTCTAAGAGGGGAGCTCTGTGAAGGCAGGGACCATGTTTTGTTCATCTCAGTGTCCCCATCACCCAGCACAGAGCATCTGGTCCCACATGTTTGTGGGAGACAGTGCCCACAAAAGCGGAGGCTGCAAGAAGAGCCTGTGAACACCAGAGGGCACTACAGCCACTGAAATCCTCCACCAGGCCCACCCAGGAGGCGCTCTTGGACCAGGCACACAAATGTTGCCTCCAGCCCAGGAAGCATGGAAACTGCTGCTAGGTCCTGAGTTCCTCAGCTCTGGACCTAATGACCAGGACCCCAGTTCCAGCCTCCCAATATACCTTCTGTCCCCTTTCCAGACCAGACCATTTCTCAGGACAGCCCCATCTCACTGCAGATATAGCTTTTTTTTTTTCTGGTTTGCAAATTATATTTTTCTTTATTAAATCCATAACTGTGTACATTAATGCATTTATGGAATACAATGTGCTAATTTGGTATCCAATGTGGAATGGAGCTGGAACAGATATAACTTTAGTTCTTCACAAACTCAGGGGCCAAACACCCCTCCCACAGCTCTGGCCTACAACACTCTCCACTTCACATTACTCCACCCTACCCCTCTCCTGGCTAACTTGTACTCATCTTTCAAGTCTTGGCCTAGAGGTTAGCTTGGAGAAGCCTCCCTGACCCTAAGGCTTGGTTAGGTATACTTCTGCCATGCTCTCAGAGCACCCTATACTTCCCCTATAATTGCCTATAATTATCTGTTTCCTTGTCTGTTTCCCAACATGACAGTGGGCTTCATTAGAGCAGGGCCCATCACTCTATTATTCACCATCATATCAACTGCATTTAGCAACTCTGGCACATTTTAGGCACTCAATAAATTGTCCATGAATGAATGGATGGATGGATGACTTTAGGAGAGTCACTTTACCTTTCTAGGTTTCAGTTTTGCCACCTGTAAATCACCCCTACTTGGCAGGGTGGCCACAAAGATTAAAGATCATGTGTCAAGTGCTTTGTAGCAGTGCCTGATATACAGTAGACATTGTCCAAATTGAAGCAATTATTATAATAGTATTTGGAACAGTAAAAAAACAAAAAAAGCAAAGGGAGGACTTGAAGGAGACTTCCCTGAGCCTGGGATAATTTCTCTCACTTTGGTTTTCCATTTATATATGGAAGATGGCTTCACTAGTAATACTAAAATTTAGTTTTAATTAAAAAATCACAATGGCACCTACTATGTGCCAGGGGAAATAAGAGGCCCCTAAGGAGGTGGTAGGAAGCCTCTAGTCTCCGCCAGAGGATGCAAAGCCAGGACCACGGCCAGAGCTGTGGGCACCCGCCCCCCCACATCTGAAGAACAGTCATTACTGGCACTGCTGGCTCCAAACTCTTCACTCATAGGTGAAAACTTGTCTAAGGGGATCATTAAATCCTTCTATAATTAATGTAAGAACTACAAGGTTTGTATTCATGGAAAAGTAAGCTGAAGTGTTAAGCTGATAATGTTGATAATGTATGCTTATGATTATATACTGCACATAACTATAAATTCAGTCATTGAACTAATAAAATGTAAAAATTCCTGAAACAAACAAGAACCTGGTAGTAGCTGCACCATAAATAGCATTATGCTAGTTGTTTTAAGGCTATGAAAATGACCATAAGCTGGCAGCAATAATGTTTGCTTGAATTCATGGTACATTTAAAAATTGTTTTGGCATAAAACAAGGGGAAATTTTTTAGATAAACAGCATGTTTTGGTTCAAGAACATAGTGTGCAAAGGTCATCCTGCTGTAAACTACAGACCAAAAACTTGATGGATAGGCAATCTAACAATCACAGGCCTCTGAGCAGATGACCCTCTTGGCTCTGACCTCACTTGTATACACATAAAAACTATTTTCATTGTAGAAGAAATGCCAAGTACCAAGTATTTTACCTCTCTACTCTCATATAGTTCTCAGGAAATCGACCCCCATCAATCGTCCTTGATGCCTCGTGTTACCACAGGCTGAACAGAATCACTGCAGTTAGATGGGGGCAGACCCTAATGCTTCCAGGTTGGCAGCTATAATAGGCCATGTACAAGCAGAGGAAGCCAGTCCAGAGAGAGGAGTCAGTGGAAAAGAGATGATCGGGACCAGTAGGCTGTAGGAAATAGAGATGAGATATGGGCCCAAGATGTGCAGAGAGTGAGAGAGCAATCTGGTCCTTGACTTCCTGGACTGACTTTCATTTTGTGTAAGGCCTGTCTGTACTTCATTTTACTGTTCTTAGATCTGAGATGTAGGCTCACAATAGTCCCCTCCCCCCACTCCACCCTTTATTCTTGAGGTAGGTTGAGCGGGTTTCTGTTCCTTGCAACAAAGTGTACTCAGACTAAGACAAGTGAAAATTGGGAATATAAGTGCTGGGCTTGCATAAGCAAAATTGCATAAATAATAGTTATGTAGGGTGACTCCTGTGGCTCAGAGGAGTAGGGCGCTGGCCCCATATGCTGGAGGTGGTAGGTTCAAACCCAGCCCTGGCCAAAAACCGCAAAAAAAAAAAAAAAAAAAAAAGTTCTGTAGAGTGGGTGAATGCAATAATATGGCATTTGTGTTCGTTCACCCAAAAGGTCTATTTCCTGAAACTTGCTACATAGCCACATACTACAGCCACACACTCACACACACTGACATTCAGTGACACACAGAAACAAATGCAGCAAGAACCAGACATGCTTCTTTATAGACTCCCTGACGTGAGGATCACATCAGCATACAGTATTGCCCTGCACTCTCCATAGCCACACTGACATGAAGCCACCCCGACATACAGCAGTGCACATCCACACACATGAAGATAGTGGCACTGTCTGTAAGGCTCAAGGCAGGAGTTGAAGCTTAACTGGGCTCTGCACAGCCTCCTTCTCCAGCTGCCAAGTGAATCATCCCCAGGGCTGCTAATTAAAGCCAGGACAGAGGGGACAGAGGCAAAGGGAGGGGAAGAGGGAGAAGGCAAGTTTATTTTGGTGCCAACCAGGCACTCAGCCAGCTAAGGGGTCACCCACTTCCTGAGGCTGGGCTAAACGGGTGGAGGGGGAAAACACAGAGGAAAGGGAGAAGAGGGACCTCTTACCCCTTCTTGTCTATCTTGAGCTTCCCGGAAAGGCACCTCGTTTGGGAAAATTACCCCAATTCCCCCCATCTTCCTCCTTCTCCATCCCACTGTCAGAATCCAGTTCTGCTTCCTCCAGACTCCTGTTCTTACAAACTGGCTGTTGCTGTCTACCTTATTATCACACTCCCATCTGGGCTTGCGCGATCTGGCTCATTTGTATCTGCAGCAAATTCAGACTGGGAGTCCCTTATGCACAGGGACTGGCCAACTTCCTTGCCCCACAGGTGGCCCAACACACAAGCCTGCTACATAGGGAATACTCCCTATGTGCTTCTGGAATATAATTGGGTTAACCACAGGATAGTATGGCAATCACAAATCTGATGGTCTGCATTCCTATCTTAATTCTGCCATGAGGTAAGTTATTTTAGCCTTCTAAGCCTTCATTTTCTAATCTATAAAGTGACAAGAACATATGCTCTATAGGATTACTGTGAAGATTAAATGAGAGAACATAGGTAAAGTGCCCAGCACAGTGCCTGGCACACAATAGCTTTAACCATCATTCAGTAAGTCCCACTGCTGCTACTGATTAGGATGATGAATCACATCACCACCTCAGGCCTGGGGTACAGAAATCACATGGGGCCAAGTTCTAAACCTGGCTTCGCCACAGTGCCTGGTGTACCTCAGACAAATCACATAAGCTCTTCATATGTAAAATGGGGATTCAGGATTATGACATCATAGATGTATTGTAGAGATTTGAGCCTGTGAAATATCCTGTGTGGAGGGAATCCAGTCCTTAGAAGTGGCTTGATAAATTACAGTGGTGATTACTAAGGGACAACAGGGAGCGGTCAGACCTCTGGGACCAGAGAAGCCCAAAAGGGAGGAAACTAGGCTAGGGCAGCCAGGGCAGGCTTCCCAGAGTGGGCAGCACTGGGGTTGAGCACTGGGGCAGCACTCCTCAGCAGGTAGTAAGTGGCAAGGTACCAGGCAAAGGAAGAGGGAGGAACAGAGAGCTGGGTGGATTGGGCAACTGGGATGAGATGAACAAGAAGAGACATAGGAAGAAAATGGTAGATGAAACAGGGGTGGCTCTAGGGACTGGCAGTGTCTTGGACATGTGGATGGAGGAGCTGTGGAAGGTTCATGAGGTCTCAGCCATCCCAGATTGCCAAAAGGTCAAAATAAGGAGGGATCTTAGAGATCATCTAACGCAAATTCCCGTTGGACAGATGGGGGCACTGAGGCCCAGAGTGGGAGGCCTCCTCTGGGAACAGAGCCAGCAGAGGCTCCTCCTCCCACTTCTCCTGACTACAGTGGCTCCAGTTGCCATGGGGATGTCCCTGTCTCTATGCGTGTGTCAGCAGCTCCCCCACCTCCTTCCTTTAGCAACAGGCCACCTCCTCTGGCTCTCATCCTTGTGTGCCTAGCAACTATAGCCTTGTCCCCAGGGTATACCGAGTTTCTCCCCAAGGCAGCACCTCTAGGCCTGGGCTCCCTTGTCTTCTGGTGAGTGGCTTTATCAGGCCTGCCCTGCCCCTCTCTGTTTTCAAGTTCTATACTTCTCCACATTTTTTCAGCTTGACTATAGGGGAGGGCAGAGGGCACTACAATTTGTTGAGCCACATATTTTATGCTAAGCATTGCTTTGCTTTAAATTCTTTCATCAATCCAAAGAAGTCAATTTCTATTTCACTAATGTGAAACTAAGAACCAGAGAAGTTAAGGGCTTTACAAAGAGTACATAGCTAGGAAGCAGGCTCTGTTACTAGCTAGCTTTTTGATCTTGACCCATGGTCAGTCCCTCTTTGGACCTTGGCTTAAGATGCCTTTCAGTTAGATCTATGACAACTTCTCACAGATCTACAGGAAGTCCAGGCACCTTCCTCCCCTCCCGCCCCCCATCACCGGCTATTTGCCTCTAATTAGACTGCATACTTCCTTTGATACTCCATACTTAGAAGCCCTACCAACCCTGCCAGACTTACAGGAAGGTCTGTAGTCAGTCTACCTGCTCAGCTCACTCCTTGCTATTCACTTTCCATAACAGCCCAGGCCTAGCTCCTCTCCCTACAGTTTCTTCTATCCTCCTAGCCCTTCCCTCTCCACACATGTACATATGCACACATAATGTTTATTAGATAAAGAAACGTGTTCCAAGGAAGAAATTTGTCCATTCACATAACCAGAAAATAACTTAGCCAAAAACGAAGCCTTTTATCTCGATTCAAAGTTTCTGCCCTTTCTATGCTACAGAGCCTAGCCTGTCTCCAATTTTCCCCAGCTCCCCACTGATAATAGAAGGTAGCTGTGACGCAGCCCCAACCAGTGTTCTCACTGTAACAGTTGTTCTTTTCCTGCCCAGATCTGTTTTGGCCCCACCAACTGCTCCCTGTCTCTAAACTCACCCCTTGCTTTCTTCCACATGCTGATTTCATCTCCAGCAATACCTTCCTTATGCAAAGTCTATATAGCAGTTCTCTGTAGCCCTGCTTAGACACTGCCTGCTCTTGGAAACTCTCTCCGATCCCTAATTGGAGTGAATTTAGGAATCTATAAGTGGGTCTCAAAAGAATCCTTACAGGACCCCACTCAACCCTGGTTTCAAGTTAAGAATGTTCCCACCATGTTAAAAAGATCTTGCCTCACACATGCCATGCTTTAGGCTCTTCTCACAGCCTGAGTTTAACTCTTGCTTCCCTGACTACTAAGTCCTCAAGGCCCCTATACCCTCTTTATGGGCCTCGGATGGATGTTAAGAAGCATGTCTGAGTAAAATAAATGCTGGATTTGGAATCAGACAGCCCAAGGCACTGAAAATCGGAACCTCATTTTCCTTAATTGTAAATCAGGGATTATAATCCATATCTAATAGGGCTATATGAGCATTAAATAAGATTATATCCAGAGTTCTTAGTAGGAACCAATGGTGACTGCTATAATTTCTAGCCACATATTAGCATAAGGATGAAGGTGATTATTATCAGCCAGCCTGTTGAGAGCTCCCATGGTGATGGTGTGGGCAAGGCTCTGGGCATGGTGCAAGGCAGACCTGGGTTTGAATCCAGGCTCAGCCATATATTAGTTGCTTGGATGTAGGCAAAACCCCTAACCACCCCGAGCCTCTGTTTCCTCAACTGTAAAACAATGATGATAAAGTTGCCCAGGAGGGATAGTATCACCAGGAGGATTAAACAAAAGAAAATCCCTGTCAACTTCTGAAAGTTGTAAAGGCCCAATGTATGTCATCATATGACTTATGATTATGATCATTCTTAAATAGCTTGAGGTCCTAGGAACTCTCCTGCAGGGAAAGGCTGAGAACTAGAGACATCATCCATCTTGCTCCTCAATAAGTAGCAGGCACAACATCCTACATCCCATAGGAACCCCATGCTTGGGATCAGCCTAAGTTGCCTTTCTCCAAACCCACAGTGAGACCATGAGATCCATGTGATTTTGTAGACAATTCCCTTCCTAAGTGCTAGGGACAAGCAACCAACTCTTGTGACATGCTCCTTGGCTACATGCTGGCACTAATTATTTCTCATCACATATCCCTTGCCTAGACACTTAGGACTGTGTACATCATATTCCCCCTGCTTTTAAGCTAGCCTCAGTGTGAGTCCATCCCACAGCCCCAAACTTGGCTCTAGGCATCAGTGTGCTCATTTCAGACCTCCTGCCAGGGATGCCAGGACAAAGTGCGTCTCATTAGACATTTTTGTCTGCATGCTGGCATCCTCTGCCTCAAACCCATATTCATTGCCTGGATGACAGGACCAGGGCTGCTGCATATGGTTGGGCATGGTGTGCCCCCTACAAGGGGTCACAGCCAAGAGGGCATGAACAGGGACTGATATCCAATTCATGATGTGCTCACCACACTAGGAACCCTGGCGGAGGACCATAGTAGCCCAGAGGAAAGGAAGCATTTTTCTAATTGAGGCACTCAGAGGGAGTACCCTTGAAAGGTGCATCTTTTTCTATTCTTCACAAAAGTGCTATATATGCTAGTGGCAGCACTGGCTGAGATGGACTGTACCCATCTGCGCCTCCATTTCCTGGGTTCATCTTATCTCAGAACCCCATTCCATAGCCCTTAGCTTAGATAATAAGGCTGATTAGGCCCTATCTTGACATTCTCCATCATTCTTATATAATCTCTATACTTGACACTTTTGCTTTTATGAACCTTTTGATGGGTAAGGCCTAAGAAATGCACAAAGAACCCTCGCCTCTATTCCAGTTTTACTCCTGCCTCCCCAAGTGGCAGATGACCATGACTTTAAAACTTACTGAAGCTTGCACACTTTTTTTTACCAAGCATGTGAAAAAAAATTTTACTTTCATTGTAATGTGTATTGCTAATTTCAGGAAGGTGCCACGTCCAACACCCATCCCAGTACTCAGGGCTGGCATTGCTCAGGATGGACTGTGAATGCCCAGTGAATTCCCTTTTATAGATCAGGGAAGCCCAACATCTATTGTACTTTCTTCCTCTAGGAGGAAAAGACAGAAAAGGTCCTGGGTCCAGAGCTGACCTCTCTGGAGATCAGCTTTCACATCTGGGTAGCTCCTGTGAGCCCCTACAGTGTTTGGTCAAGCCCCAAGTCAGCTAGGGTCAGAAAGACTGAGAACAGTCTTCAACCTCCTCCCCACACCAGCCACACTCCCTTACCTCCCACCCCATTCCATGCCTACCTCTATATCAACAGAGAAAAACCCTTGAGTTGATCCCTACTGCTGCCCAGGGATTCAAAAGCAACAAACCAGAGGCCCCAGCCCCATCTCCCAACTACTATTAAAGAAAGAAGGTACTGACCTGACTGTTCTGGAATTCTCACCATCAGATCTGAAACAGAAACAGAGAAAAAAAACCAACATAATCAGCATATGTTCTCTATTCTTCTCCTTCTGCCCCTATGTAGCAGTCTTCAGGGCCTTAGGGCTTAATGTACATGATAAAAACAAGGGGAAGGGTATTTCATGCAAAAAGAATGACATGTGCAAAAGATGTGAGATGGTAAGATGCCTGGACAACTGGAGAAACAGAGGAAGATAGTGTGACTGGGATGGAGTGAACAAGAGAAAGCTTAGAGGAGGTGAGGACAGAGAGGCACCAGGAACCAGCTGTGTCGAGTCTAGTGGGTCATGGTGAAGTGTGGCTTTCTTTGCAGTGGCCTCAGAGGCAGCCTGCAGCTATGGGCAGGGGCAAAGCCCAAGCTTTAAATACAAAAAGAGAAAGGAACAGCAGAGAGAGGGAAGGAGCAAGGTGGGTGGGGTCTTGGTGTGTGCCACACCTTTTGGGGGCAA
>CAUYON010113284.1:0-10625 GCA_963573935.1 Arctocebus calabarensis
ATTGCAAAACAAAAAAGAAAAAATAGCCGGGCGCTGTGGCGGGCGCCTGTAGTCCCAGCTACTCGGGAGGCTGAGGCAAGAGACTCGCTTAAGCCCAAGAGCTGGAGGTTGCTGTGAGCAGTGTGACGCCACGGCACTCTATCCAGGGCGATAAAGTGAGACTCTGTCTCTACAAAAAAAAAAAAAAATAGCTGGGCGTTGTGGCGGGCACCTGTAGTCCCAGCTACTTGGGGGGCTGAGATAAGAGAATCACCTAAGCCCAAGAGCTGGAGGTTGCTGTGAGCTGTGACTCCACAGTGCTCTACTGAGGGTGATAGAGTGAGACTCTGTCTCTAAAAAAAAAAAAAAAATTAAAAATCAAAAAGTTTGGCAACACCTGTGGCTGGCTCATCAAGTAGGGCACCGGCCCCATATACCAAAGGTGGCAGGTTCAAACCCGGCCTCGGCTGAACTGCAAAACAGAAAAATAGCTGGGCGTTGTGGCAGGAACCTGTGGTCCCAGCTACTTGGGAGGCTGAAGCAAGAGAATTGCCTAAGCCCAGGAATTGGAGGTTGCTGTGAGCTGTGTGACTCCACGGCACTCTACCAAGGGCAATAAAGTCTGTCTCCACAAAAAAAAAAAAAAAAAAAAATCAAAAGGTTAGCAGGGCATAGTGGTGCTACCATATATATAGTTCTAGCTACTACAGAGGCTAAGGCAGGGGGATCACTTAAACCCAGGAGTCTGAGGCTACAGTGAGCTATGATTGTACCACTGAACTCCAGCTTGGGCAACAGAGGAAAACTCTGTTTGTGGAAAAAAACAAAGAAAGAAAGCCTTTGGTTCTAAGGTAGCTTCTAAAACTTTTACTTTCCTTTAGTTCAAAGTGCTCAGCATGTAAAACACCATACTCTGGGGTATCATTTTCTGAGCCCCAATACTAGCCGTTTCTGTGGTATAACTAATTCGGGTAAGCAAAAAAAGCTCATGGCCTCTGTAGTCTTCCTATTTCCAAAGCTCAAATAGGACTCTTTCTTTGCTTGTTTCTCTTTTTTTCTTTTTTCTTTTGAAACTGAGTCTTACTAGGTTGCCCCAACCTAAAATGCTGTGTTGTCTTAGGTCACAGCAACCTCAAACTCTTGGACTCAAGTGATCCTCTAGCCTCAGCCTCCCGAGTAGCTGGGACTACAGGCACCCACCACCATTCTTGGCTAATTTTTTTTTTTTTTTTTTTTGGTACAGACTCAGTCTCACTCTGGATCAGGCTGGTCTGGAACTCCTGAGCTCAAGCAGTCCTACTGTTTGGGTCCTCCCAGAGTGCCAGGATTGCAGGCTTGAGCCACCTCGCTTGGGCTCTTTGGTTCTTTTTCTGAGTTTAGGCAGGGAACATTGGAGCTTACAGTTTAGTTCTCTGAGATTCAATTATTAGTTACTCTTGCTACAAACTTTCCTGACCTTGCGTTTTTCTTTGGGTCACTGGAGCACTATTTGGCTACTCTCCCTATGAACACTGCCTACTTTCTCTGAGGCCAGAAAGCTGCTTTCTCTTGCTGGGAGTCTTTCCTACTGGCGACTGTTTCCTGCCTGAGCTTTAGAGGTACTAGATTCCTTGTGACCACATTGACAGGGCATTGAGAGGTCAAAGATCAAAAATGGAAGATTATTCTGAAACGTGAACAAAAGGAAACAGAGTCCAGGTTCTATGTGAGCAACATTAGCATTTATTTCTAATGCGGGTGAGCTGAGAAGGAAATCAGCATGTGGGTTAAGGTGGATGGAAATTTAAAGGGCCAGAGAGGTCAGGACTGGCTCCTTCACTGTTTCCTGGGTGGGACTTTCGTGTACTCATTTCTTCCTGGGTGGGTTGGTTCTATCTGGGTGGGTCAGCTCTATTTGACTCTAGCAGGCATGCTTCCTCAGTTGGACCTTGTGTGTGACAATAGCTTTTTCTTTGTGTGTACCAACTTGAATATATACCATTTTATACTGGAGATTAAGACCTTAACAAAGGGGCGGCGCCTGTGGCTCATCGAGTAGGGTGCCAGCCCCATATACCAAAGGTGGCGGGTTCAAAGGGTTCAAACCTGGTCTCAGCTGAACTGCAAAAACAAAAAAATAGCCGGGCGTTGTGGTAGGCGCCTGTAGTCCCAGCTACTTGAGTGGTGGAGGCAAAAGACTCGCTTGAGCCCAGGAATTGGAGGTTGCTGTGAGCTGTGATGCCACAGCACTCTATCCAGGGTGACAGCTTGAAACTCTGTCTCAAAAAAAATAAATAAAATAAAATAAAATAAAAAGTTAATTTCGGGCTTGGCACCTGTAGCTCAAGCCACTAAGGCGCCAGCCACATACACCAGAGCTGGCAGGTTTGAATCCAGCCCCGTCCTGCCAAACAACAATGACGGCTGCAACCAAAAAATAGTCAGGCGTTGTGGCAGATGCCTGTAGTCCTGGCTACTTGGAAGGCTGAGGCAGGAGAATCGCTTAAGCCCAGAAGTTTGAGGTTGCTGTGACCTGTGATGCCACAGCAGTCTACCCAGGGTGATAGCTTGAGGCTCTGTCTCAAAAAAAAAGAAAAAAAGTTAATTTCCTAGGATTGTGCTTGTGGCTCAGTAAGAGGGTACTGGCCCCATATACTGGGGTGGCGGGTACAAACCTGGCCCCACTGAACTGCAACAAAAAAATAGCCAGGCCTTGTGGTGGGGCCTGTGGTCCCAGCTACTCAGGAAGCTAAGGCAAGAGAATCGCCTAAGCCCAGGAGTTGGAGGTTGCTGTGAGCTGTGATGCCACAGCACTCTACCGAGGGTGATAAAGTGAGACTCTGTCTCTACAAAAAAAAAAAAAAAAGTTAATTTCCTAAATCAGTCCTCCTAAACTACTTAAGATGGGTATCTTTAGGATGGGAGCTTAATTTACAAAACAATACGAGGAGACAGGAGGTAAAGATCACATAAGGACCTAAACCACCACCAGACCAGCTGTGTCATGGCCCTAGCCTAACTAACTCCATCTTATTTTTACCACATGCTCTCATTTCTATATGAATAGTTGGCTCTAGACCAGGGCTTCTTTTTTTTTTGGAGACAGACTCTCACTTTATCGCCCTAGGTAGAGTGCCGTGGCGTCACATAGCTCACAGCAACCTCCAACTCCTGGGCTTAGATGATTCTCTAGCCTCCCAAGTAACTAGGACTACTGGTGCCCACCACAACACCCGGCTATTTTTTGTTGCAGTTTGGCCAGGGCTGGGTTTGAACCTGTCACCCTTGGTATATGGGGCTGGTGCCCTACTTGCTGAGCCACAGGTACTGCCCTAGACCAGGACTTCTTAAAGTATCTAGGTGAAGGATCAATTGTTGCTTTTTGCCTTAATTTCTAGTTCATCACAAACTAACACTTGTAAAACACAGTAAAGATGAATTATTAGAAAATTAAAAAAAAGAAATGGGGGGTGTCCGTAGCTCAATGTTTAGAGCACCAGCCCTGTGCACCAGGGATGGTGTGTTCAAACCTGGGCAGAGCCTGCTGAACAAAAAAACAAAAACAAAAATTTACTCCAGGGTGGCGCCCGAAGCTCAGTAGGTAGGGAGCTGACCACGTCAGGCTGGCAGGTTCAAACACAGCCCAGACCAGCTAAACAGCAATGATGACGATGGCACCAACAGCAAAAAAATAGCTGGGCTTTGTGGCAGGTGCCTGTAGTCCCAGCTACTTAGGAGACTGAAGCAAGAGAATTAATTGCTTAAGCCCAAGAGTTTGATGTTGCTGTGAGCTGTGATGCCACATCACTCTACCTAGGAAGAAATAGTGAGACTCTGTGTTGGAAATAAATAAATAAATAAAAGATCTACTCCAATTTCTGAAAATTTTTTTCCTCCCTCTGCCCTCCCCTGCAATCCTTCCTTATTACCCTATAGCCAACCAGTGAGTACCAGCTACATGTCAGGCTCTGTTCTAAATTTTGGGAATGAGGGGATAAATAGGAAAAAGTAAATATAGGCAAATATTAGCCCAAGATTTTTATTAGATTCAATAGAGGTAAAATTACTTTCTGTACTTACCTTGTCATATACTCATAATGTTGCAGAAAGACGAGGCCCAACAGAGAGAAAGAGCACCCAAACACCTTGTTTATAAGTGGAAGGGCTTTATTTGCCATTGGGAGCTTAGAGCATAGAATTCCAAATGGCCTTCTACCCGACTGGCTTGGTCTTTTTTTTTTTTTTTTTTATCTTCAGTCAATAAGTTCCAATCCAGGCTTGGTGCCCGTGACACAGTGGTTATGGGTGCCAGCCACATACACCAAAGTTGGTGGGTTTGAACCTGCCCCGGGCCAGCTAACCAACAATGATAACTGCAACAAAAAATAGCCAGGTGTTGTGGCAGGCACCCATAGTTCTGGCTACTTGGGAGGCTGAGGCAAGAGAATCGCTTAAGCCCAAGAGTTTAAGGTTGCTGTGAGCTGTGACGCCAGAGCACTCTACCCAGGGTGACATATTGAGACTCTGCCTCAAAAAAAAAAAAAAAAGTTCCAATCCATAGGTACCTTTTTCATTGGCCAGTTTGAATTAAGCCGGAGATGCTATTCCAGCCCCCACAGAATTACAGGATTTCACAGAAGTGGAAATTTCCAAGTTCCAGGAAGTTGAGTTGACAAATTCCCAAGAGCTGAGTCACCATGGAGAGGACCCTGCAGGTGTATCTTTATGGTCTCCTTGAGAAGATTTGTTCTCTTAAATTTTATTTTTTTTCAGGTATTCTCTCTCATTAATGAAATAATTTGTAGACCAGAACCAGCCCACAGTTTGAGCTTATTTGCTCTAGACCACAGGGATTAGACTAAACATCTATAAATCATGATATTGGTCCCACTTTGCCTCCTGAACTGTTTTCTCCTCTCCTTGGGATATAAAGTGTCAGGCCTTGGCCTCTTACACTTAGAAAATATTTGGTCCAGGTGTTGAGTTGCTTTTTATGCAATTGGCCATGTTAAGCACACAAAACCACACCTCACCACCAAGCTCTCACCAGGGTCTTCATGGTTATTATTCCTTTTATTTGTTTATTTAAAATAAATACATGCTAGCAGATGAGAATGATAGTTCCTATCAAAAGGAGCCAGGATGGTGGGTCACACCCGTAATCCCAGCACTCTGGGATGCTGTTGGTGGGCCAATCTCTTGAGCTCAGGAGTTCAAGACCAGCCTGAGCAAAAGCAAGACCCTTTTCTACTAAAATAGAAAAAAATTAATTGGGTATTGTGGTGGGCACCTGCACCCAGTTGCTCAGGAGGCTGAGGCAGAAGGATCACTTGAGCCTAGGAGTTTGCAATTGCTGTGAGCTAGGCTGACATAGCACTGGGGCAACAGGGTGAGACTTTGTCTCAAAAAAAAAGTAAAAACTAGTAAAAAGAGTTCTCGGGTAGTGCCTGTGGCTCAGAGGAGTAGGGTGCTGGCCCCATATGCCAGAGGTGGCAGGTTCAAACCCAGGCCTGGCCAAAAACTGAAAAAAAAAAAAAAAAAAAAGAAAGAGTTCTCTTTTGGGTATCTATTGTAGCTTCACTATTGCTGGTTGTGTGACCTTAAACAAGACACTTAAAATCTCCAATTCCCTCAACTATAAAATGAAGAAAATGCTTACCTGGAAATTATTGCAATTCAGTGCGGCCATAAAATTAGTATGCAATTTAAAATTGTTGTCTAGGCTCAGCGCCTGTGGCTCAATGGACGAAGGCGCCGACCATGTATACCTGAACTGGTGGGTTCAAATCCAGCCTGGGCCCACCAAACAACAATGACGGCTGCAACCGAAAAAAAAAAAATGGCTGGGCGTTGTGGCGGATGCCTGTAGTCCCAGCTGCTTGGGAGGCCGAGGCATGAGACTCTCTTGAGCCCAGGAATTGGAGGTTGCTGTGAGCTGTGATGCCATGGTACTCTATCCAGGGTGACAGCTTGAGGCTCTGTCTCAAAAAAATAAATAAATAAATAAAATAGTTGTCTACTTTAAGTTGCACATGAACCTTATGGCCACCCTGTATAGTGCACATCAAGTCCTAGGTTAATGCCAGAGGATGATTGGTGCTTAATAAATTGTGATTAATATCATTAACAGATTTTTTTTTTTTTTTACAATAGTGTGACAGTTAATTTCAGGTGTCAGTTTGACTGAATTAAAGGCTATCTGGACAGCTGGTAAAGCATTGTTTCTGGATGTGGCTATGTCTATGAAGGTGTTTCCAGAGGAGACTGGGCTGCGAGTCAGTGAACTGAGTGGGTGGGGTCCATGCTCAATGTGGTGGGGCACCATCCAGTCACTTGGCTTGAATAGAACAGAAAGGTAGAGGAAAGGTGAATTCTCTCTCTTGGACCTGGAACACCCTTCTCTTGCCATTGGTATCAGAACTCCAGACTCTTGGGCCTTTGGACTCTGGAACTCATACCAGCAGCTGCCCAAGGTTCTCAGGTCCTCAGCCTCAGACTGAGAATTATACCATCAGCTTCCCTGGTTTTAAGACAACTGGACTTGTACTGACCCACATGGCTGGCTTTCCTGGGTCTCCACTTACATATAGCCTGTCATGGGACTATCATCCTCTGTAATTGTATGAGCCAATTCCCTTAATAAATCTTCTCTCATTCATATATCTACCTGTCTACCTACCTATTTATCTCCTATTGGTTCTGTCTCTCTGAAAACCCTGACTAATGCAGATGGGGATCAAGTCTTTGCTTCTTCTGAGGGGAAGAAAAATAGACTCTGCCTACAGTGTAAATAATTTAAATTAGCCTTAAGAAACTGTTCCTATGGGTGGCGCCTGTGGCTCAGTCAGTAAGGTGCCGGCCCCATATACCGAGGGTGGTGGGTTCAAACCTATCTCGGCCGAACTGCAACAAAAAAATAGTCGGGAGTTGTGGCCGGTGCCTGTGGTCCCGGCTGCTCAGGAGGCTGAGGCAAGAGAATCGCCTAAGCCCAAGAATTGGAGGTTGCTGTGAGCTGTGTGACACCGTGGCATCCTACCAAGGGCGATAAAGTGAGACTCTTGTCTCTACAAAAAAAAGAAGAAGAAAGAAACTGTTTCTAGTTGTGAAAAGAAGAGTTTTCTTATTTCAGAAAGTCATTTCTGCTCCCCTGGCTTTGGTTCAATTCAGGTCAAAAACATTTATTAAGCATCTGTTTTGTGCCAGAAAATGTGCCCAACATATGGAATATTGAAATGAATATGATTTGCCCCTGCTCTTTAGACCCCTACAATTTAGGATGGGGATGCCCACTTATCAGAGATGTGGTAAGCATCTTCCAGCTTAAATCTTCTGCTTTAGGCTCAGTGCCTGTAGCTCAAGCGCTAAGGCGCCAGCCACATACACCTGAGTTGGGGGTTCGAATTCAGCCTGGGGTCTACCAAACAACAATGATGGCTGCAAGCAAAAAATAGCCGGGTGTTGTGGCGGGCGCCTGCAGTCCCAGCTACTTGGGAGGCGGAGGCAGGAGAATCTCTTGAGCCCAGGATTTGGAGGTTGCTATGAGCTGTGATGCCACGGCACTCTACCCAGGGCAACAGCTTGAGGCTCTGTCTCAAACAAAAAAACAACTCATAAACTAACAAGTGTTGGTGAGTATATGGAGAAATTGGAACTCTTGTGTACTCTTTTTTTTTTTTTTTTTTTTGAGATAGAGCCTCAAGCTGTTACCCTGGATAGAGTGCGGTGGCATTACCGCTCACAGCAACCTCCAATTCCTGGGCTCAAGCGAGTAGCAGCATTTTCAGAATAGCTAAAAGGTGGAAGAAACCAAGTATCTTAGTCAATTTTGTGTTGCTATAACAGATTACCTGAGACTGGGTAAGAAAGAAAGGAAAATGTATTCAGCTCATGGTTCTAGAGACTGGAAATCCACAGGCATATTGTGAATCTGCTCAGTATCCGGAGAGGGCCTTCTTACTGTGCTATTCTATGATGCACGCCAGAAAGGCTAGGGAGCGGGAGAGAAGGAGGAAGAGGGGCCCAAATGCATCCTTTCATCAGGAACCCACCCCCATGATGACTACATAAATCCTTTCACTACATTCATAAGCGCAGAGCCCTCTTAAAAGTTCTACCTCTCAGCTCAGTGCCTGTAGCTCAAGCAGCTAAGTTGCCAGCCACATACACCAGAGCTGCTGGGTTCGAATCCAGCCCAGGCCTGCCAAACAACAATGACAACTACAACCAAAAAATAGCCGAGCGTTGTGGCAGGTGCCTGTAGTCCCAGGTACTTGGGAGGCTGAGGCATGATAATCGCTTAAGCCCAGGAGTTAGAGGTTGCTGTGAGCTGTAAGGCCATAGCACTCTACCCAGGGCAACAGCTTGAGGCTCTGTCTCAAAAAAAAAAAGGTCCTACCTCTCAACACTGTTGAATTGGGAATTAAGTTTCCAACACATAAACTTTGGGGGATACATTCAAACTGTAGAAGCAAGTATCCATCAACAGACAAATGAGTAAACAAAATGTGATATGTATGTACAATGAAATATTATTCATCCTTAAAAAGGAAGGAAATCCCTGAACCCCATAAATGCATCAATGTACTAAGTTATGATTTAATAAAAAACAATTTAAAAAAAAAGAAAGAAAAGAAAGGAAATCGTGACACATTTTACAATGTGGATAAACCTTGAAAACATCAAGGAAAAATATGGTGTGTTTCCAAATAGATGAGGTACCTAGAATAGTCAAATTCATAAACATAAAAAGTAGAATGGGTCCAGCGCCTGTGGCTCAACAAGCTAAGGCGCCAGCCACATACACCTGAGCTGGCGGGTTCGAATCCAGCCTGGGCCGCCAAACAACAATGACAGCTGCAGCCAAAAAATAGCCGGGTGTTGTGGCGGGTGCCTGTGATCCCAGCTACTTGGGAGGCAGAGGCAGGAGACTCGCTTAAGCCCAGAAATTGGAGGTTGCTGTGAGCTGTGATGCCATTGCACTCTATCCAGGGTGACAGCTTGAGGCTCTGTCTCAAAAAAAAAAGTAGAATGGCGGTTACTAGGGCTGGAGACGGAAATTATCACTTAATGAGTACAGAGTTTTGGTTTTGGAAGATTAAAAGAGTTCTGTTGGATAGTGCCTGTGGTTCAAAGGAGTAGGGCACTGGCCTCACATACCAGAAGTGGCGGGTTCAAACCCAGCCCTGGCCAAAAATTGCAGAGAGAGAAAAAAAAAAAAAAAGAGTTCTGTTGATGGATGGTAGTGATAGTAGCACAATAATCTGAAGGTACTAATGTCACTGAGCTGTGCAATTAAAAATGGTTAGGGGCAGCGCCTGTGGCTCAGAGTAGGGTGCCAGCCCATATACCGAGGGTGGTGGGTTCAAACCTGACCCCAGCCAAACTGCATCAAAAAATAGCCAGGCCTCGTGGTGGGTGCCTATAGTCCCAGCTACTCGAGGGGCTGAGGCAAGAGAATCGCCTAAGCCCAGGAGCTGGAGGTTGCTGTGAGCTGTGACTCCATAGCTCTCTACCAAAGGTGATAAAGTGAAAACTGTCTCTACAAAAAAAAAGAAAAAAAATGGTTAAGAAGGTAAATTTTATGTTATGCATAATTTGCCATAATTTAAAAAACCTAGCTCCTGTTTTCAATCCCAGCCCTTGGGAGGCTGAGGTGGGTGGATTGCCTGAGCCAAAGCGAGACCCTGTCTCTAAAACATAGCCGAGCCTTGTGATGGCCACCTGTAGTCCCGACTACTTGGGAGGCTGAGGCAAGAGGATCATTTGAACCCAAGAGTTTGAGGTTGCTGTGAGCTAAGATGCCCTGGCACTCTACCAACAGTGACCAAATGAAACTCTGTCTAAAAAAAAAAAAAAAAAAAATTACCAAGAGAGATTGTTAGCAATTCAGTATCACAGCCCGACCCAGACTTACCCAGTCAAGACCTGCATTTAACAAGATGGCCAGAAATTGCTATGCACAGTAAAATTAGGACTATTCCAGAAAGCTCTCAACTTCTCTTGTTGGAAGAATGGATCTTTACCTTGACTGTTCTTTTTTTTTTCTTGAGTTAGAGTCGCACTTTGCTGCCCTCAGTAGAGTGCTATAGCATCACAGCTCACAGCAACCTCAAACTCTTAGGCTCCTTTTGCCTCAGCCTCCCATGTAGCTGGGACTACAGGCGCCCACCACAATGCTCAGCTATTTTTTAGAGACAGGGTCTCACTCTTGCTAGGCTGGTCTGGAGCTCCTGAGCTCAGGCAATCTAGCCACCTTGCCCTCCTGGAGTGCTAGGTTTATGACTGTGAACCACCATGCCTGGCCCTTGGCTGTTCTTCAGAGGAACCTAGGAAATTTTTAAAAACATACTGATTCCTGGGTCCTGCTACCAGATTCTGATTTTATCCATCTAGAGGGCTCTAGGTATTGGTGTTTGTTTTTTATTCTCTAGGGACTTTGATTTTTAGCCAGGGTTGGAAAGCACTGAATTATGACTTTGAAAAATATATCATGGAAAATCCCATAGATTATGACCTGGTTTAGAGTTGTCAAAAGAAGAATCATATTATTAAATTTGAGTAGTCTTAATCTAAATATATGACTGTAGGGAAAACTCCCAAATGCTGTTTTTCCCTTGCTCTCACACACAATCAATACAGAAGATGACCTCTGTGACTAAATGTGTGTG
>CAUYON010113286.1:0-23954 GCA_963573935.1 Arctocebus calabarensis
TTTTTTTTGTAGAGACAGAGTCTCACTTTATCGCCCTGGGTAGAGTGCCGTGGCGTCACACTGCTCACAGCAACCTCCAACTCTTGGGCTTAAGCGATTCTCTTGCCTCAGCCTCCTGAGTAGCTGGGACTACAGGCGCCCGCCACAGCGCCCGGCTATTTTTTTGTTTTTGCAGTTCGGCCGAGGCCGGGCTTGAACTCGCCACCTTCGGTATATGGGGCCGGCGCCCTACTCGCTGAGCCACAGGAGCCGCCCCCCCTTCTTTCTTTTAATGTTTGATTACCACTGTGCATTCCCTGCACTCATGCAGCCTTCTGCAGGGCTTACTGAGCTCCCCTGCCCCTGCACCTTGCTGCCTCTGCCCCACCTCCTACTGGAATGTAGACCTGACCAGGCAGGGCAGGACTCTTTGCTGGTTCCTTGCTGTCTCCCAGGACCTAGAATGGTGCCTGGACCTGGTCAACACTCACTTAATCTGTGATGAATGGACAGATAAACAGATGAGCAGTCAGGGCCAGAGGGAAGAGATGGTTCCCAAATAGACTGAGAGCCATACTACACACTGAGGCCTTCTCTAAGCCTCCATTTTTTTTTCTTACTTTTATTTATTTATTTTTGAGACCAATCCTCAAGCTGTCATCCTAGATAGAGTGCCGTGGCATCACAGCTCAACCAACCTCCAATTCCTGGGCTCAAGCGAGTCTCCTGCCTCAGCCTCCCAAGTAGCTGGGACTACAGGCGCCCGCCACAATGTTCAGCCATTTTTTGGTTGCAGCTGTCATTGTTGTTTGGCGGGCCCGGGCTGGATTTGAACCTGCCAGCTCAGGTGCACGTGTCTGGCGCCTTAGCCTGTTGAGCCATAGGCACCGAGCCAAGCCTCCATCTTTCTCCCTGAAATTGGGAACGCAGCCAGGTTCCCCGAGAGGGGTAGGCCACACACGGCCACCCAGCCCTTGCCCTGGGTGTGTCTTTCTTCCCACTTCACTGGCGGTTATCCTGACCCTGGCCTTCTTCTTCTAGTTTGGCATGGGAAGAAAGAGAAGGGTTCACATCAGACAGGCAGAGTTGGGCTGCTGACTCCTCCATCCACAAGCTGGGTGACCACAGACCACTTCCCCAATCTCTCTGAGCCACAGGTTCCCTACTGGCACAGTAACCAAATGCCCTTTGCAAGGGTGGATTCGAGAATGTACTTAAAGTCCTTGCTCTGTTCCTAGAGTGGGTGAGTGCTAAACCAATTGCAAGGCCTCCTGCACCTACCCCAGCCCCCGCCTTCCCTTCCCCCACTCCTTGTCTCCTTAGGACATTTTGTTCAAGACAAAGCAGACCCCAGCCCTCTTGCAAACACTACTGACCTTCTTTAAAACACCCTTTCCAAGGAAAATAATTTTTTAAATGTACTTTTGTGCTTACTATGCTTTTCCCCACACTGGTTTTCACAGTTGAGAAAGTCTGGCCACAAAAATTGACTTTTCCCTACAAGAGTAATCCCCTTCTTTCGGCAAAGCCCAAATTTGGTCACTTTTGTCTTCGGTATGTTTGCTCCGGGTTAAAGGAGAAGAGAAAATTGGGGGAAGGGAGATGAGCGACCCCCAAGCAAGACCCCTTTTGGTAGTAGGTCGGCCCCTGCAGCACAACCGTGGCTATTTTGTTGGAGAAATAAACAGGACTATTTGCTTAGGAAAAATTCCCCAATTTTTCATAAGATATTCATAAAAATATTTGCATTTCCCTGTGAGTAATGATTACTTCTGCTCACCCCAGAATAAAGAAGCTGAACAGACTCATTAGAAATCCTTTCCAATCAAAATCTGCCCAGTGTCTGGGTACACTGTGATGTGGATATCACCATGTATGTAGGTCTGTGGCACAAAATGCCTGGGATGAGCCAGGCCCTGGCCCAAGGGCTTCATCTCCGTGATCTTAGAAGCACAACAGCAAGGTAGATTTGCTTTGCAGATTAGGCAACAAGCCCAGGGAGGACGAGGATTTAGTATCTTGGCCCCACAGTCACACAGCTGCTAAGAGGCTGAGCTGGGATTTGAATACCTGGCTCCTAACTCCCAGCTCACGAGTATGGCATGCTCAAGGGACAGATGAGAACTGGGCCCTAAGAAAGTTCCCCGAAGTCTGAAGCCACAGGAGCACACAACAAGCACACCACTGAGGTGCCTATAGAGGGAAGAGTCCCCAGTGCAGAGACGAAGTCTCGCCACCGGGGTCCAGAATAGAGTTCCTGATTCAGATTCCTACCTACCTTCATCCCAGACATGCTCCCCATAAGGTCACTCATCCCAGTCAATGGCACTGCCATCACCTGGTCACTGGGGCCAAACGTCTGGGTGCCGTGCCTGACACACCCTCCTCACGGCAGCTGTGCTGCACAGCCCCCCAGACAGCCAGGTGATTCCTGCCTCCCACAGTGATGAGCTGATGAGTCCTCGGGTACTTGTAATGACTATACGAGCTACTGAGCTCCATCCCCAGAAAGGCAAAGAGATCCCATTCTTTGTGTTCCTGGGCAGGACTAGAGGGCCTCACCCCGAGTTCTCAGCACTGGCACTTGGCCCTTAAAGATCTGCTTAAGATGGTATCTCTATAGAAAGAACTTTTCTTTAAGAGTTGTTTAAATTCCCGACCAAGGAAAGCCACTTTCTGGGGTCCTATTCGATCCCAATGGCAGCAAGGCTCAGGCTTCCTCCCAAACCCACTGCAGTGCAGCCCATTCCTAAGGGCTTTGGCGTTAGGCTGGCCAGGGGCTCACAGCTGGTTTTATGTTCATCACTGTGTGACCCTGAACAAGCTGCTTACCCTCCCTGAGCATCAGATCCTTGCACTGTAAAATGGCGAGATAGCATCCTCTTCAGAAGGTGCTGGGGGACTAAATGAAATCATGACTAGAATGCGGTTAGCACTAGTTGGTGCTGAGTAAAGGTGAGCTGTCACCATCGCTCTTTAGCCTACTCCTTGACCTCAGGTGAGGGAACCAGGAGCTGGGGTGGAGAAGGCCCTTATCTGCCCTTGACTCAGCCTCCCCCCACACTCTCATCGGACCACGCATCCCTCAGCACGCTCCCTCCCAAGGCCCTACTGAGTTCAGCTCTGCCTCCCCCAAACTTCTCCCATCCACTCAGCAGACTCCTACAAAGACCTAGTTGGTCCCTTCGCTACAAGAATTCACAGGCCCATGGGGGAGACTGAGGAGTACCAGGTACCAAAGATACTGGAGGACAAGGGCTGTAAGAGAGGGGGCTATAGGGGCACAGGGCAGGGGAACTAGCCTAGCTTCGGATTAGAGAAGGTGTCTTTTACTCAGAGGCCACACAGAGCCCCCTGTGCCAGCCCTGCAGGGATGTGGTGCCAATTTCCAGCCAGGTTCACAAGCCCTGACCGCCTCCCTAGAGGGAGCTCCCAGACAGGCCTTGGAAGACCTGCCCCCCTCAAGGAGGACTCCATGCCCTTCAGCTCTGGGGGATGGGAGTGGGGCTTGCCAGGCCTTCCTATAAGCATTCCCCAAGCCCCGCAGGGCTCTCCTGAGTGAGGAAGGGCCAGACTTCCCAGGAACCAATACAGTAGCTGGGGTCTAATTCTAGGCCCTGAAACTCAAGCTAATGCTAGGCTGCTCCTGCAGCTCCCAGGACTCAGGAAACAGCTGTCCCACTCAGCCATTCTCTCTACTCCTCAGAGCCACCTGTGGCTGTCCGGCCCAAGGTCACTCGGAGGAAAGGCGTGCACATGTGACTTCCCCACATCTCTTCCCTGTGTGGGCCTTCCCCTCAGCTGTTTGGGCCCAGGAAGCCCCCACAGAGTAGGCTGCTCCCAGGAAGGACTCAGGGACCCAAAGAGGATTCTGAGGGGGTCTGGCCTTGGCTCACACATTGCCCAGACAACTGTATTGAAGAAGCAGCAAAAGCCCCCACCATGGGCAGAATTCTTCCAAGCCACTTCTGCCATGAACACGCAGCTTAGTAGTGCTGCAGGATGATACCCATTTCACAGGTGAGGAAGATGAGGCCAGGGGCAGAATGAGGTGTACTTGGACTGCACAGTTGGCAATGGATGCCTGACCTTGATTCACCAAACAGAGGTTGCTGTGGGTACAGCTCTGACACCCAAAGGTGAAAGGGCAACCGTGTTCCGTGCAGAGGGCTGAGGTGCACTCCAGACCTTGGCCCTAACCATGCTGCTCAGCCTACTGAGATACGCTGGGCACATGGTGCAGACCAGCTGTAGGTGACCACTTCCAGGGCACCAAGAACATTTGTGGAAAGGTGGATGCCCAGTAGCAGACTCACGGGATAGGGATAGGGTCTAGGTTGGGGGCCCAGGTTTCCTGTGAGCACATCCCTCCTGTGCTGTTAAGCAGCAACAAAGCAGCTGGGCTTACAAAGTCTTCCTCAAAGATGTTTCTTTAATTGTAAAATGGCCATAGGGGGCTCTGTTTGGAAGATTAAGCTTTACCCCTAGGAATTCAAAAATCAAACCTGTATACAAAAAAGACAGGCAGCCACAAGGAGAGAATGTGGTTACTATTAGTTTTCTATTGCTTCCGTAACAAATTAACACAAATTGCGGGACATAAAACACAACACAAATTTATTATTTTACAGTTCTAAAAGTCAGAAGTCTGAAATCAGATTCAATGGACTTAAATTAAGGTTTTGGTAGGGCTGATTCCTTCTTGAGGCTCTAGGGGAGAATCATTTCCTGACCTATTCCAGCATCTCAAGGTCACCTATATTCCTCGGCTGTGGCCCTTCCTCTATCCTCAAAAGCAGCAATCTCTAGTCACACTGGTCACAGGTGAGCTCTCGAACACTCTGAACTCCTTTTCTATAATATTTCCCTCTGCCTCCCTCTCAAGAGGATACTGGAATTACATCTGGGCCACATGGATGATTCAGGGTAATCTCCCCCACCTCCAGAGCCTTCATGTAATCACATCTGAAAAGTCCCTTTTACTACCTAGGTAACAATATTTTCACACGTTTCAGGGATTCAGATGTCAACTTCTCGGGGGCGGTTACTAAGCCTACCGCCGTGAGTAAGACTGCCTGCTCCAGGGTCAGACTGCTCGGGTTCAAATCCCAGCTGTGTGATTTACTAGCTGTGTGACTCTGGGCAAGTTACTTAACCACTCTGAGCTTCAACTGACTCTTCTGCATGCCTATACATGTAGAAGTCATTGAGCTGACGCACATAAAGCATTTAGCACAGCTAAGAAAGCTCAGTGAACAAGGGAAGCAATTACCCTCTTCTCTCCACCAGATTCAGAACAAATGGATAGAAGAGGTAGGTGAGACTATGGTGACACCCCAGACCTACCCATCACTGAACAGCTGGAGACAGAGGCCCAGGGGGGAGAAGTGAGTCCTGAATTTTCTTATGCAATGCCCCAATACCCTCTAACCACCACCTGGTATGGATAGGCCCAAAAGAGGCTCCCATGGCCCCGTGCATCATGCCCAGCACACAGGAGATGCTGAAGGATGTTACAGCCAGGGAGTCACCTGGGGTGGGGGTGCTCCCCCACAGAATGTCTGCAGGATGTTCCTGCAGGTGCAGCAGCCCTGGCCAGAATGTCTCACCACCACACCCCCAAGGCTCAGGGCCAGAGGCAGACAACCGTTTTCCCTGGGAGAGGTCAGCAGAATAAATCTTGAATAGAGACTCTGAGACCAATGCTCAGGGCCAAGAAAAGATGCTCTGAACTCCGAATATCAGCTGGGTCCCTATTTCCTTCCCTCACTGCGTGACCTTAGTTTGAGTAGGATACTTCCCTCTGAGCCTCCATTTCCACATCAGAAAAGCTGAGCCTGGACCAGCTCAGGGGCTCACAACCTGCAAAACACATTTCCAGGGTCCAGGAGCCCCCGAGCAAGTGTCAGAGTGTCCCAGAGGAGCCCTGCATGGACACGAGGCCAGACGTGTGCTCGGCTGGGTGCGGAAGTTCATGGCTGTGTGTTGTTCAGGCTCAACAGACCCCTTCAGAGGTGTCTGCAATTAACAAAATGGCGAAAACAGTGACTCACCTCACACAGATGGCTTGTTTAGCAGGCAAATTTCCCCACAAAAGGAGAGAAGAATCACCACAGGCCCTTGGCAGAGCCTCAACAAGACTCAGCTGCTTCCAGCCAAGGAGGGCTGACTCACTAGAAGGCTCCCCTTCCCTCAAACACAGGTCACACAGCCCTCCAAATGGCAGCAGGCTCAGTGACCCGCCTTGCTCATGGCCTAAGGGGTAGCCAAGAGCAGACCTTCAAACAGAGGCAAGGTGGGCCCAGGGCAGAATCAAGCCCTTCATTTGCTTCCTCACTGCGAAAGCCATGTTCCTGCCTCAGGGACTTTGCACGTGCCAGATATACTTCAGAATCATTTTTTTTTAAAGGAAAACATTTCAAGCTTACAGAAAGAGAATAAAAGATTTTTTTAAAAACAAACCTTCCCAGCTCAACCAGCTAAGGCGCCAGCCACATACATCTGAACTGGTGGGTTCGAATCTAGCCCGGGCCCGCCAAACAACGATAGCTGGAACCAAAAAATAGCCGGGCATTGTGGCTGGTGCCTGTGGTCCCAGCTACTTGGGAAGCAGAGGCAGGAGAATCGCTTGAGCCCAGGAGTTCGCAGCTGCTGTGAGCTGTGATGCCAAACACCCAGGGTGACAGCTTGAGGCTCTGTCTCAAAAAAAAAAACAAGCCTTCCCAGGGCGGTGCCTATGGCTCAGTGGGTAGGGTGCCAGCCCCATATACAGAGGATGGCAAGTTCAAACCTGGACCTGGCCAAACCACAATAAAAAAATAGCTGGGCGTTGTGGCAGGCACCTGTAGTCCCAGCTACTTGGGAGGCTGAGGCAAGAGAATCGCCTAAGCCCAGGATTTGGAGGTTGCTGTTAGCTGTGACGCCACGGTACTCTACTGAGGGTGATAAAATGAGACTCTCGCTCTAAAACAAACAAACAACAACAACAAAAAAATAAGCCTTCCCACAAGTTTCATCAAAATACTATAATTCTTTCATCCTCTCCCCTTGTGAGAGACACACAGATTATTTTTCCAGGTCTTTACCATCACAAAGATGCTGCTTCAAGCACGCTGACGGATGTCTCCCCATGCAAGCAGCTCTTTAGTGTTGCCCCCTGAACCCCCCGCCAATCCTACAGTTATGCCGCCACTCCCCAGACTAGCTATGAAAGGCACTTACCACACTCTGTCAGGAGATATCTGCTTATGTTTTACCAGTTTCCCACCCGGGAGGACAGGGACTGTGTCCATTTTGCCTCTCCATGACTGGCCAGTGCCCAGGACACCCTGAATGTCTGACTAAATGACTGGGCAGAAGCATCACTCAGAGCAGGTCTCTAGGAGAGGAACTTGACACATGCTGTGTCGGTCCCTTGTTCTGCCCCAAAGATAGGGAAGGAGGCCTGGACTGGGCCTCAGATCCCCAGAGCCACCAGGAGCCCCTGGGAGCTGGAAGGTCCAAGGCTCGGGGTCTGGGCCACACTGCCAAGCACAAGGCGAGACTCAGGAGACCTTGACGGCTTTTTTAGGCTCCCACGGCCAGACACCCAGTGACCTATCCAGAAGGAGCCAGCAAGACTACTTCAGGGGAAAGGGAGAGGGTGGGAGAGGAGCGAGGGAAGGGAAGGATGAAAGAAAAAGAGAGGGAGAGAGAGAAGGGAAAGAAAAGAAGAGAGAAGCAGGGAGGGAGGTGCCCAAATATCCCTCACTAGAATAAGTGCTCTTTCTGCAAATCCCCTGCCGGTCACCAGTAGGCACAGGACAGCTCCTCTCAGCAGGGACAGTGTGTGGTCAGATCTCATGCCTCCTCCGGGGCCCTTAGGGGACAGCTAGAGACTGGACAACATGGTGACTGGCGACAGGGCTGAGTGCTGGCTAGGAACTCAGGAGCCTGTGAGTAAGCTCAGCCACTCGCTAGCTGGGCAACCCTGGGCCGAACTCTCTTGGAGCCTCAGTTTCTGCATCTAGGAAATGGGAATGAGAACACCTCCTTTGTGCCAGGGTTGTAAGGAGTAACTGTGACAAAGCGCAGAAGGCACATGCACGCACACCAGGCCTGAACAGATGGCGCCTCTCAATGTGGTCACACTTGCTGCCACTGAGGACCAGCGTCCAGCAGCGCGCTTCTCCCTCCACGTTCCACCTGGAGGTGTCCTCCTCCACGCATCTCATCCCTCCTTCCTGGCCCATCAGCCGGGCCACCCAAAGCTACTCTCCCTCACATCTCTAGATTTTTTTGCCACGTCACTAAACACAGTCAAGACAAAGCCCAAACTCTGGGCGTTCCAACGTTCCCAGTTCCAGGTAACACCACACCCTTCTGCCCTCTGGGTCCAGAAAGGCAAATGAATCAACCCCTCCTTCCAGGGGAACACGGAAGCGTCTACAGCCAGCATTGTGTGGACACATCAGGGTCAGCAAGAACCCTGGGTCTGGCTGGGAGAGGGTATCATGTGATGGCACAGGAGTGGATCAAAAGAGCCCTGGCTGCTCCCCAAATTTAGGAGACCCCTGCTCCTGCATTCCCTCCCCCACCTCCAAGTCTGCAGGCTCCACAGTAAACCACACATCTACCCCCTCCCTCTGTCCCCACAGCTGACACCTGGACCACCCTCCTCACCTCTACCTCCTTCTTGCCCCTTCCAACTATCCCCACCCAGCAGCCAGAGTTACTCAAATCCAAATCAAATCACAGAATTCTCTCACTTTCAGGCCCCCCATGACTTCACCCTGCCTCCCGCCTCACCCCCAACTCTGGTGCCCTGGCCGTGCTTATGCCATCTGCCCTTCCCGGCTCTTTTCTCCTCAGGCCTTATCAGAGGTGCCGCCTCCACCGACACTGAGTCTGCCTCATTCTCTCATCTGAGTGTTCATCACTATCAGAAACGTGCATACAGATGTTATTTACATATATAGAACATGGTCTTGTTATTTCCTGGTTCACTCTCAGTCCTGAGGGCAGAGCCTGTGTTGCCTTGGTCACTTAATTCTAGAACAATGCTTGACACACAGTTAGCCCTTCATAAGCACATGTCCGTTTTCTACTCACTGCAACCTCTCTGAGCTATGAAATCCATCCCCTCCCAGTAAAATGTCAAGGAGGTGGTCCAGCAGCCTCTAAACCACCTTCTTTCACCAACTTGGGAGGAGGAGGGAGGGTAAAGAGGAGGGGTGATGAGGGAAGGAGGCGAGGAGCAGATGCTATCGCCAGGCCAACCTTTGCCCTGGTGACTGCGTGCACACGCAGGAGTCAGGCGCGGGGACTGAGGGGCTATTGGCTGGGGACAGCGACTCCTCCACAGACCCCGGCAGTACAGCCCTGGGAACCCCAGACCTCGGTGTGTAAGGAGCCCCACAGGCCCTGCCCTCTCCTGCCGCTCCCAGCCTCTGCAGTCTCTGCTCAAACACCTGGACAGTCCTTTCTGGCCCTAAGAAGTATTTACATTTTGATTAAGTCTGGTTTGAAACCACCAGGTAGGCTGGCATGAGAACAGATGCATCGAGCCAGTCAAGCTGTAATAATAAGGTGTGCTGGGGAGCAAGTAGCAACATGGGCTGAGGGAAGAGTCACCACTGTCCCAGAGGCCCTGACCCCACCCTCGGGCCTGATGCCCCTGACACTGCCTGCGGCCAGGAAGAACGGCTGACTGTTGGGAACAGAGGGAGGAGCCACTCAGTGAGCCCAGGGTTTTGCTTTGGAAATAAACACACAGGGCAAGGAAAACGGGGCACCACACCTGGACCCGGGACAGTATCCCCTGCCCCTGGGCTCCTGCTGCCAGGCAGCGTCACCCAGGAAGCAGGAAGTGACTCTGTTCCAAACTGGGGACTTGCACAAAGTCACATTTTTTATCCTGGACATAGTCTGACGACTCCATTAACAAGCAAAGACTGTGAGACCTTAATGTGCCAGGAACAAGACAAGTTATTTATTTATTTTTATTTTTTTGCAGTTTTTGGCCGGGGCCGGGTTTGAACCCGCCACCTCTGGTATATGGCGCCCTACTCCTTAATCCACAGGCGCCACCCAGCCGGTTATTTATTTTATAAGCTTCAAGTCTCCTTAAAAGTGTGATTCTAGAAGCAGCAAATCATACCCTACACAAGGGAAGTCCCATCTTTTTTTGCTACACATTGGAAGATTAAGAGTTGTTTCAGGCAACATATTAAAGGGACAAATAGGCTCGGCGCCTGTGGCTCAACAGGCTAAGGCGCCAGCCACGTACACCTGAGCTGGCGAGTTCGAATCCAGCCCAGGCCCGCCCATCAACAGAAAAAAATGGCCGGGCGTTGTGGCGGGCGCCTGTAGTCCCAGCTACTTGGGAGGCAGAGGCAAGAGACTCGCTTGAGCCCAAGAATAGGAGGTTGCTGTGAGCTGTGATGCCACAGCACTCTATCCAGGGTGACAGCTTGAGGCTCTGTCTCAGAATAAATAAATAAATAAATAAATAAATGCACAAACATTACTGAAAGCTGATTAGCAAAAAAAAAAAAGTCTGTGTATACTTTTTATGACATCTAATACCAGATGAGCAAAACAGTCCTCAAACAATCTGCATGTAGGCTATGGGCTGCAGGTTGGACACCCCTATGGGAATGTGCACTCTGTGTTCAGAATTCCCACTAGGTAAGACATGCCTCATCACATGTTCCCTGCTGCCCCACCTATAAAGGGAAAAAGGCCAGGAAACTAATGGCTGCTTCAGAATCAATCTTTCCTTCCTTTCCGGGCCCTTTCATAAGAAATCAAGTCTCATTGGCAGAAAGTGGGATTCTGTTTTGTACCACCCAAGGCTACAGTACAAGATGGTAAAAATATTTCATTAAGTGTATGAGCTCTAGGCCAAAGTTCTGCAACACAATGGACAGGAGGCCCATGATTGATTAGTAATCTCTACCACTGACTGCGGCAGGGGGAATCGCTACGCAGGCTACATGTTTGCTGTTTAGAGATGTCAGACAGACAGCAACAACCTGGAAAACCTAGCATCTGACTGGTAAGGAGATACTGTCAAAGGAACTCCAAAGGAGCACCAGGGCTTTCTGGAGGACCAGAGAAAGAGACAAATACCTCCGAGAAAGATCAAGTCACTTCCTCAGCAGCTGTGGGATGGGGAGTGTCCAGAGCCACCTCTGTGGTGTGGGTACCACATCCCACCTGGGACGTCACTCTCAGGTCCCACAGCAACACAATTCTAGACAGAATTGTGCCAGGACGTGGAGGAGTATTTGACGTTTAGGGCCCAGAAGAAAACACCCAGAGTAATGAACGCAGTTTGCTGCAGCGGTGGGAAGGTGATAGCAGTGTGGGTCTCCCTGGTGACAACGTCCCATTTAAAAAGACAGGAGAGCTACAGGAGCACAGGACGAGCAGTGGCTTCCTCAGCGTCAGCAGCTCTGTGGGATTAGGACTCTCAGCTGGACAACAGACAGGCCTCCCCAGCAGGGCACCACGGGCAGTCTTTGAGGGCAGAGTAGGCACCTTTGGCTTTAAGTTTCCACCTCAGCATGAAGTCGGGAAGAGGCAGCAGTCCAAGGCATCGGGCCCAGACTGCCAGCCCCGCTGCAGGTCTTCTAGCTGGGTGCACAGCTTGGAAAGGATGACAGCAACATGCACAATGACAAGACTGGGAAGTGAAAGCACTCAAGGGGGCTGGTGCCTTCTCTGTCGTCCAGGGGCTCTGGGTGGGGAAGGAGAAAGGCTCCATGTTTCCAGAGCACGCACAGTACAGAGGATGGATGTGAGACTCGAGGAGAAAGTTCTGGAGCACATTATAACAAATTGAGGGGACTCTCTGGGCATGTCTCGAGGTCTGGAGTGTCCCTGGAGATCCAGGGGAATTCTCTCGGGGGCAGCCCCAGCCCGCCTCTGCTGACTTTCCCGGCCTCAGCAAGAGGCTTCACCTCCCCAAGCCCGGTCTTCCTTTTCTATGAAACAGGAGGAAAAATCCCCACCCTGTGTATTTCGTGGAGTTGCTGTGGACATCGAATACGTATGGAAGATAGTGAACATGATTCAGCAGCAGGAATGAACTGCAACTGTACGTGACCATATGGCTGAGTGTCAAAGACAGTCGTGAGCAAAAGAAGACACAAAGAGTGAAGGCTGTGAGATTTTCCCTTCACACCGAGTTCAAAAGCAGGCAAAACTAAGCCATGGCATTGGAAAACCCCACAGGGCAGGCAGGGCCTAGGGTAGGAGTTTCTGGGGGGCTCCTGGGTTGCAGATGGTATTCTGTTCCTTGCCTAGGTGCACGGTATATGTGTCTGTGCCTGTGTATACCCACCCAGCAGTGCATTTATGGTTTCTACACTTTTCTAAATGGGCAGTATACCTCAGTGAAAAGCATACCCCCCAAACTGTCTGGAAGTCTGCTGTAAACCTCTAGGTCAAGATATTAATAGAAAGGTGGGTCTGTTAAAACAGTGTTATTAATCTGTTAGAAATAAAAGCAAATGAGATAATCTCCCAAAGTCCCAGTTTACTCTAAATTGGGTGGAAGTTACGAGAACCTCATCTTCTTTCCCAGGATGATGTGTTTCTAAGCTGAGCTCTGGGATGGGGCGGAGCGGGGAGAGCCTCTGCCCTCTACCAACTGCATACTGACGCCTTTCTCCAAGCTGAGGTGCCCCCTTTTCCACGGATATCTGATTGCCTGCCCACTTCTTACACCTCTTAGGAGACATGCTCTGGTCTGCAAGCAGCTGCTGGCAGTGCTGCCCAACGTTCGAACCCTGTGGCTTAGTCCTGTAGGATCTAAACCAGCAGGCTTCAAATAAACCAGATGTCGATTTCTGCACCCTACAAAAAAGAATATTTATAGTCTCTTTCCTTGCAGGCCCACTTCCTGCACACCTCTCAATTTTAAAAACATATTTGCTAACTCTTATAAAAACTTGTGGAGCAGTGGCTCCCAGCCTCAAAAGGCACACAGGTTTTTCTACTGAGCAGCAACAGGATTCTTCTGTAGGGTGAACATGAAGTTTAAAGAAAAACCCAAACTCCTGGCCTGCGCCTTTGTGCTGGGTGCCTGGGGCAAGATATAGGGTCCCCCCTTAAGAATGTCCGCATAAGTAGGAGGCCCATGGCTCCCTGGGGTGGGAGTCTCTTGGCTCAGTCACTATGAGGTTAGGGATACCTTCAATTCGCACTTTCCTCAGGTATAAAATAAGGGCTTGAGATAAACCCCCACGCTTTTCGAACTCTTTTTCAAGGACCCTGCAGTGTTCCCCAAGGACCTCCTCCCCATCTCTCAGAACCACTGATGTAGGGAACAACAGGTTCTAGGCCATTTAGGCAAGTTTGGAAACTACCAAGTTAGATGAACTTAAGGTTCCAGAACGGAAACCCAGGACTCTACTGTCACTCCAGGTAAGAAAGATAATTCCAAGGATCAACATTCCTGAGCCTCTCTCAGAAACCTACCCCAATATTCATTCCACCAGTCAATAAACACTCACTATTCTGGGCACTACAGATAAAAGAGGCGTGAGGCCTGGTCCCTGCACTCCCAGGGTGGTGGGCGGGGTGCACATGCCAGCCTTTAGGAGTTCTCACTCAAGGACAGCCAAGTGTGCAGGCCATGGAGAGCGGGGTGTTGTGGGGGCGTGTTTCTGCAGGAGAGTCAGGGAAGGCCCTGTGGCAGGTGGTGTTTGAGCAAAAGCTGGAATTTGCCAGGAGTGGGACATGCGGCTGGGGCAAGCCATGTTCCTGGCAGACGAACAACATGTGCAAGGGCTCAGTGATGGGAGAGCAGAGCTGACCACACCAGAGCTCAAAAAGTGGTGAGGAGAGCAGTCCAGAAGGTGAAGGGCCGGAACCGAGGCAGGAGAGGTAGGGGCAGGGTCCCAGAGGCACTGTGAGGAAGCTGATCACACCCCTCTTGATGGCAGGATTTGGAGACTTAGGGAGAAGGCATCTGGGTGAGCCCCTGAGCCATTTGTGGAGGCCAGATGAGTTAGCAAATTTGGAGATCACAAAAACAACAGCACCAAGCTCTTCGGAAAGGCTCAGTGTGAAAGGCCTAGGACCCTCGTGCAGACAATGGTGGCAGAGGGATCTGGGCCGCAGGTAGAGCGACACATGGAGTCACCTCCTCTGCCCGCCAGGGACGTGCCTGGGGAAGAAACTTCAGGTCTCCACTGTTTCCTACTACCTTGGATAATTCCCACCGGGTGTCAGCTCCCTAGAGGTAGAAACACATCTGCCTTATTCAGCACCTGGAATTGGGCCGGGCACGTAGCAGGAGCTCAATAATCTCGGTGAATGATAGAACAGGGACCAAATGAGTAAACAGTAGTGACCTCAGAGAGCCGTGTCACGGGATTAAATAAGATAAGCACAGTGCTGAGCACTGCACATGTACACAGAAAGTGCCCAATAAACGTTACCTATGAGTAGAGGTGCCTCTCCTAGAATGCTGAGGCTTGGCCCAGGGCTGCCAACATTTGAGGAAGAAACAGTAGCCAGAAAGGCTAAGAGAGGCCCCAGTGAGGGCAGGGCCTGCGACCCAAGAGGAAGCAGATTTCAAGCAAAGACAGTGAGTCAGCTTCAAATGTCACTGAGAGATGGGCGGCACCTGTGGCTCAAAAGAGTAAGGCACCAGCCCCATATGCCGGAGGTGGCGGGTTCAAACCCAGCCCCGGCCAAAAAACTCCAAAAAAAAACAACAACAAATGTCACTGAGAGGTCGCAAGGTCAGACTGAGACGCTCCCATCGGGTTCCACCCAGGAAGTCTGTCTGTTTTTGTCTCCTTTATGTAGTTATAGCAGAATACCCTGGACTGAGTACTTCATAAACAATAGAAGTGTATTTGGCACACAGGTCCAGAGGTGGGAAGTCCAAGAGCACAGCAAGGGCCTTCGCATCAGCCCCTGGTGGAGGGCAGAAGGGCCAGACAGCAGGAGGGGGCCAAACTCACCTTCAGGGCAACTCACCCTCAGCATAACGAGCCCACTCCCAAGATGACAATGTTAATCCATTGATGGCCCAGTCACCTCTTAACCATCCCATCTCTTGTATCATCACAATGGAAATTAAATTTTTTTCTTTTGTTTTTTTGAGACAGAGCCTCAAGCTGTCACCCTGGATAGAGTGCTGTGGCATCACAGCAACCTCCAATTCCTGAGCTCAAGCGAGTCTCTTGCCTCCACCTCCCAAGCAGCTTAGACTACAGGTGCCCGCCACAACGCCCAGCCATTTTTTGCCTACAGCTATCATTGTTGGTTGGCAGGCCCGGGCTGGATTCCAACCCGCCAGCTCAGGTGTACATGGCTGGCGCCGAGCCTGGAAATTAAATTTTAACTGAGTTTTGGAGGAATCATTCAAACCACACAAAGTCCTATGTCAGAGCAGACCAGCAGAGGATGGAAGATAACATCTGACCTCTGCAGAGTGAGCCAGACTACCCACTCCTCTGCAGGCTTTCAGGGCTCCTTCTGTATGATGAAAATGCCAATGACATTGACGATGACAGTGACAGTGACAGTGGGAATAACTGCACTAATAGTCATCAAACACTTGGAGATACCAGGTCCTGTTCTGGGCCAAGACTACCACAGTAACAACACATCTCATCTTGCCATGACTTTGAAATTACACCCAAGAAGAATGGGGGGGAAAGCGGTGCCTGTGGCTCAGTGAGTAGGGCACTGATCCCATATACAGAGGGTGGCGGGTTCGAACCCAGCCCCAGCCAAACCGCAACAAAAAATAGCCGGGCATTGTGGCGGTTGTCTGTAGTCCCAGCTACTCGGGAAGCTGAGGCAAGAGAATCACCTAAGTCCAAGAGCTGGAGGTTGCTGTGAGCTGTGACACCATAGCACTCTACCGAGGGCGACAAAATAAGACTCTGTCTCTAAAAAAAAAAAAAAGAGTGAGGGGTCTCCCTGTGGCAGCTTCTATTTCCAATCCCATCCCATTGCAGAGGCTGGGTCCACAGAACTCCCCACTCCTCTACCAGTCTCCACACAGCATGTTAAAGGAGTGAGCCCTGATGACGCCAACTTCCGTCAGAAGCCACTTGCACCATCTCTCTCTGTGTGCCTGGCCACACCCAACCTCAGGGATCCTGGATGACCTTGTATGTGTTTTGCTATTAGGGAGGCTGCTGGTTTCAGCTGTGACCACCAGATGCCAGGCCAGAAACTTAGTCCTCTATGGACCAGGTAGCTATCCACAGGTAATCAGTGTATGCTTCTGCACAGGGGGTCTGGGGTGGGCCCTGCACTTGGACTCAAACAGTCCCAGGCTCCAGTCTACAGAATTTGCTGTTGTGGAAAAGTCACTTCACTTCTTGGAGCTTTAGTTGACTTGTTTATAAAATAAAAATTATATCCATCCATCTACCTACCTACCTACCTACCTAAACTTCCCTTGGGAGTTGTTCTGAGGAGCCTACAGGATGAGGGATGCAAAATAGATTTTAGGAGGGGAAAAGAAACCATAATATGCCAAATATGCCCATGAAAGGCACATCAGAGTCTATCATGGTAGAATGATCTACCATGAGGTCTCTACAGCCACCTGGACTTTGATCAGTCATCCCAGCACCTTCTCAGTGAAACCTCTTCTGCTACCCTGCCACTCTCCCTTCAACCACACCTAGACATCTGCAGCTGAGCTTTATGGCAGACACTAAAATGTGCCCATTCAACAGCCAGTAGTTTTTCTGCCTTTATTCCTTGCAGACAGAGTCTACCTCTAACTATGGAGTCAGAAAAAGCCAAATGCGTTCTGGTTCTGGCCAATAGGACCATAGGGAATCTTCTGGGGAGATTTAGGAAAGGCTCCCTTCCTAGTAAATAGAGGGAGAAGAGAAAAAGCCCCCTCTCCTGCTAGACATCTAAATAGGACAGGATGTGATGCCTGGAACTATGGCAGCTATTTTGTGACATGAGTAAAAAAAACAAGCCTGAGGACCAAGCCAATACCTTTAGGATGCTGATGGAGAAAGAAGGGAAGAGCCTGGGTCCTTGATGGCACTGCTAAGCTGCCACCTAGCTCTAGACTTCTCTTCATGTGGGATGATAAGCATTTGCAGGCTCGGTGCCTGTGGCTCAACAGGCTAAGGCGCCAGCCACATATACCTGAGCTGGCGGGTTCAAATCCAGCCCCGGCCGGCCAAACAACAATGGCAGCTGCAACCAAAAAATGGCCGGGCGTTGTGGCGGGCGCCTCCCAGCTACTCGGGAGGCAGAGGCAAGAGACTCGCTTGAGCCCAGGAATTGGAGGTTGCTGTGAGCTGTGATGCCACAATACTCTATCCAGTCTGACAGCTTGAGGCTCTGTCTCAAAAAAAAAAAAAAAAGAAAGATAAGCATTTGAAAACTATAATAGAACCTCCATAGTTGACCACCTCCCTACCTTGATCACCTCTGTAAGTTGACCTAATTTTCATAGACCAGAAATGCACCACCTGTAAGAATGAGTACCGAAGGCCTCATAGTTCCTTATGTTGACCACCTCTGGGCTATGTGTTGACTAGTTTGTTACAGTACCTAGAGTGCTCAACTTACAGAGGTTCTACTGTATTTATTGTCAAGCCTTGGTTCCTAAAGCCCAAATCAGCCTGACAGGTTTTCTACTTATTTATTAAGCTAATCTCTATTGAGCGCCCACTGTTGAGTCTGGAGCCCCACAGGCTCTGTCCTTACAAAGCTCATGGCCTAAATGTGGGACTGGAAAATCTTTCTGTACAGGGCGTCTTTGCAGGCTATATAGTCTGTCATGGCTACTCCACTCTGCCACTGTAGAGTGAAGGTGGCCTTAAATAATATGTACACAGGCATAACCGGTTACAATAAAACTTTATTTATAAAAACAAAAGGCAAATCAGATTTGGCCTCAGGGTCACAGTTTGTTGATGCCTGGTCTAGAAACTCAAACATTCTAGAAATTCTATGACCCTTTCACCTCTCCACCTCAGCCCTGTGAATTAGAGCAATGGCCCTGGCCACACAGAAAGCCTCCAGCCAAGTCCCGACAACTAGTCCATGCCTGCTTTCCACTCACTTTGGGCTCTGGGTGTGAGTCCTGGCCCTTTCCTGAGAACAAGAAGGTTTGGAAGGAAAGCCCAATGGTAGGCCTGGCAGGTGGCTGGACCTGGGAAAGCCCCTTCTGATCTGAGATAGAAACATTTCTCTACAACCCAACCCTTACCCCAACTCCTAGGTCCTGGCATGAGCTGGGGGGCAGTGGGGAGGAGGGCACATTGAGAACCAACCACAATATGGTCCTCACATCCAGAGCATCTGCTGGGTTCAGCCAGACCTTACAGACCACCCTGTAAAAGGAGGTATTGTCCCATTTTACTTAGAAACTGAGAATAATGGGCGGCTCCTGTGGCTCATTGAGGAGGGCACCGGCCCCATATGCTGAGGTGGTGGGTTCAAACCCAGCTCTGGCCACAAACTGCAAAAAAAAAAAAAAAAAAAGAAAGAAAGAAACTGAGAATAAGAAAGAAACATGCCCAAGTAGCAGAACTGGGATTTGAACTTCCCAGGTTCTCTCACCACCACCCGAGCCTCTCACCCAGACCCAGATGCCCTTTCCTCCACCCAAAGGGACCAAGAGTGATCGCACAAGCATCTCCTCAAGCCACAAAAATGTGTAGAGAAGCTGAGCATGGGCCCTTGCACAGCCCCTGGGTCTCAATGTTTCTCCAGCTCTACAAAGCAAGGTGGGGGGCGGTGAAAATGCTCAGTTCCCAGACCCCAAGGGATTAGCAGGTGATTGTCAAGTGTCTGAAAAGACACAGAGTGCTCCTGTCATTATTAGACCATAATAGATTCATGCTCACCCCTCCTTCTGAGGGTGTCTATTTCAGGTTTAACATAACAATAGAGTATTGTTCCTGCTCCCCACTTTGGTACCACCCACAGAAACCTAATGGGGGGGCACCTGCCCCACCTCTTCTGGCAATAGCTGCTGCCTCGGGCAGGGGCTTCCAAGCTACCCTGCACTCTTACCCACACCACCAGAGACTCTTCCAGGCAGTGAGGAGGTGGACACGAGTTCTGTCTGGAAGGGAGGGAGGCACAGAAAAGCAAGCTGATGGCTCTCAGCAGCAAAAAGCAGATTTGCCTGACACTTTAGGCCCACAATGCCCATAGTCGAGGGTCACACCAAAGTGACAACCCTGTGGGCAGTGCACTGGGAGGATGAGGGGTGGGCAAGAGATGGACAAGGAGCAGTGATCACTTACTACACAGAGAGAGCACTTGCTGTGTCCCCATTGCTGCTCCTCAGCTGAATTCAAACCCGCACTCAAGGTTCTACAACTATCCCTGGGGGAGAGCTCAGCAGCCAGCTAATAAAGAGGCCGCACGACCGAGGAAAGCACACTGATCAGCAGTCAGGAGCCAGGGTGCAGGCTGCACGTACCTCAGCTTGACTCTCTGAACCTCAAGTGTCTCTCCTGTTAAATGGGAAGTAAATACACCCCCACTTGTTTCACAGGGTGGTTCCAAGGAGACAGTAAGCCAGTCCCACACTCGGTCACTTCCTAGCTGCATAACTTACACAACAATGTATGCATTTGTAATTTCTTCAGGCCTCAGTTTCTTTGTCTATAAAATGGGGAGCATTCCTGCTCACAAAGATTACATGAGATGATGCTCCCAAATGCTCAGTGTAGTGCACGGCCCACAGCCAGTGCTCAAGTTCCCAGCATTAAATGATTACAGGGTGCTTTATAAACACTGAAGTCAATATACTGTTGGCCCTTCACACCCACAGGTTCTTCATTCATGGATTCAACCAACCATAGATCAAAAATACATGAAAAATAATTGTTCCTGTACTGACTATGAACAGACTGTTTTTCTTCTCATTGTTCTCTAAATGATACAGTATAACAACTATTTATATAGCATTTACATTGTTGAATATATTATAAGTAATCTAGAGATGATAGAGTATAGGGTGCTGAGTTCCATGCAAACACTGCACCATTTTCATTCTTTTTTTTTGTAGAGATAAGAGTCTCACTTTCTCGCCCTTGGTAGAGTGCCGTGGCATCACACAGCTCACAGCAACCTCCATCTCCTGGGCTTTGGTGATTCTCTTGCCTCAGCCTCCTGAATAGTGGGACTACAGGTGCCCGCCACAACGCCCGGCTATTTTTTTGCTGCAGTTTGGTTGGGGCTGGATTTGAATCCACCACCCTCAGTATATGGGGTTGGCGCCTTACCAACTGAGCCACAGGCACCGCCCATCACTGCACCATTTTCTATCAGGGACTTGAGCATCCACGGACTTTGGTATCCTCGGGAGGGCCTAGAACCAATCCCTACAGACATCCCAGGGACAACTGTAATTGGAAAACCTTTCCCCTCACCTTGTCCCATCTGCCCAATAGGAACCTTAAGTCTGTGTACAACTTCAAAATGCACTTCTGGTCTGAGGGTGAAAACTAGGTTTGGGGTGTTGTATTTTTTAAAATTTTCTGGAAGACCACCACAATGCCCTAAACAATGAGCAGACATGCCCTGGGGCTTCCCTTGGGGCAAAGGCACCAAGTGAGTGTAAGGTAGGGCAGAGGAGGAGGAAGGAGCTCTGTGCCCCGTCCCTAGGGAGCTGTGGTCACACCTGAGCACCAAGCTCCAGAACGAGCAAAGTATCTTGCCAGTGTCAAAGCGAATCCATACCAGACACCTGCTTTTCTGAGGGTGCCAGGTGAACGAACACCCAACCCTGGCTGTGGCCAAAAGGGGGCACAGACTCCAGTGAATTTCCTGATGAATTGGTGACACTTTGTAAACCCAGAGGAACCCTCCTTGACCTCCCACACCAGCATTCAGGAAGTGGGAGAGATGTCTCACTGGGGAAAGTATCTCAAGTCTGTAATCCTAGCACTCTGAGAGGCCTAGGCAGGTGGATTGCTTGAGCTCAGGAGTTGGAGACCAGTTTGAGCAAAAGTAGGAGGACCCTGTCACTACTAAAAATAGAAAAACATAGCCAGGCATTGTGACGGGAGCCTGTAGTCCCAGCTATTTGGGAGGCTGAGGCAAGAGAATCACTTAAGCCCAAGAATTTGAGGTGGCTGTGAGGGTGACATTGTGAGACTCTGTCTCAAAAATAAAATAAAATAAAACCCAGAAAAACTAGCCAAGTGCTATGGTGGGCCCCTATAGTCCCAGCTACTCAGGAGGCTGAGGCAAGAGGTTCCCTTGAGCCTAAGAGTTTGAGGTTGCTATGAGCCCACAGCATTCTACCCAGGGTGACAGAGTGAGACTCTGTCTAAAAAAAAAAAAAAGAAAGAAAAGAAAGAAGGAAAGAAGGAATTATGGAAGGAAGGAAGGAAGGAAAAACGAGGGAGAGATCAAACCACAAGAAACATGAAGACCATAGGGAAAAAAACACTATCTACACGGCACCATCTGCCTGCAGGCAGCTCAGAACTTCTGGGATGTCCCCCATCCGAAATCGCCCTACCCATCTGACATCTGCTCACCTCTCAAGGGCCAAGTGAAGCCCTGCACCTTGGCAGAGCACCCCCCCACACACACTACAGAACATTTCTGTTCCTCCACCCTGACCTCAATCACTGAATAAGCAGCTCCCATCTGACTGGATGGGCACTAGGGGTGCTGCCAGGGATGCTGGGAGGAGGCAGCCCCTAACTCAGATGAGCTGGGTCCGAAGGACAAGGCAGACAAGGAAGAGATGACTGTGTCTTCACATAGAGGCTGCCACAGGACCTGTGCGAGCAGAAGGCTGTAGACGCGCAGAAGCAGGAACCAGGCCTAAGGCGTCCAGAAGGCTCCCTGGAGAAGGGATGTCTCAGAGTGACTTGGAAAAGCAGCTGCGGCCAAGCACAAGCGGGCAGGAGGACATTCCAGGCAGACAGGCTTCAGGGGGCTGCAGGCCCTTGGAATGGCTGCATTATGGGGTGCCTAGAAGGGAAGACTCTGGAGGGCAGAAGCCGGAGCCAGTTTGTAGAAGGCAGGCATGGTCAGACATGGCTCTTAGAGTCATCACAGGGTCAGCAAGACCAGGAAGGACGGCATTTCAACGGTTATTATGGAAAGTCCAGGAGAGGAAAGAAGGCTGAGCCTGAATACCAACCCTGGTGGTGAAAGAAGGAAAGAAGGCATTCTCCCAGGAGCTGCTCAGCAGCCAGGACCTCTCATTTTCCAGCCTCTCCTGTACGCAAGTGCTCCTTGCAAGCAGTGGCCAGCTTTCCTATTTTTCTTGAGTACTCTCAATAAGTACTGTTCAACTAGAAGTTTTAAATTCTATTAGCTTACAACTAGGGTAAAAAAAAAAAATTAAGTTTTAAAAAATCCTGCAAGGTAGGTATTTGACCTCCCAGACCCTAATAGGAACTGAAGAACAAACTGAAAACAGAAAACCCACACCTAGGCTATCCCAGTGAGGCCAAAGGGAGCTCAACTGGTGCTCACAGGAAGCAGCCCTAGGGACAGCCATCAGCAGAGCCCTGCTGGGCCAGGGGAAATGCATGGGGCATCAGACACAGAAATCCAGGAGGCAGGAAGCCACTCTCCAACTTCCCTACCCCATCACTCATCACTATCTATGTGGCTGTGTGACTATGGCCAAGTCACCAACCCTCTCTGGGCCTCAGATCCTCCATCCACTGATGAGAAGGCAGAGTCTGTGCCTGTCCACAGGCTGTGGCCATCCTCTGACTGGTGCAGCAGGAGGAAGCCTGGTGCTGCCTCCACCCTGCCCAGAATACAGGCTCTTGATAGCGCTTCTGCCATCGGAGGGAAATCTCACTTACAGACCTCAGCTGGTCGAGTCCTAAGTCTTCAGAAGGAGAGGAAAAGGTGCCGTGAAATCCTTGATCACAACAGTAACGAAAAACAGCCACAGGCTCGACATGCAGAAAACTCTGGAAAGCTCTGAGTAGGGGGCCACCTACCAGGGCTCTGGGCAAAAAATAGCTCCGGTAGCCCTCACAGCACCTGAACCCTTATTCTTCTGAACCCCTAAAGCCTTTCTTTTTTAAATAAAAAGATTTTGAAAAATGACAGTTTCTGAAAATAAAATCTGCTCTCTTACCATATTTTCTCATGAAGTTAAAAATACAAATGTTGAAGGAAAAAAAGTTTTGTTTAAGGTCAGAGTGGGGGGGGGGAGTCTGGGAGGGGAGGCATGTTTTTTGAAATCTCATAAAATAAACAGCTTCAGCTCTCCTCTGCAGGCTCTCTGGGAACGTGACCTGGAGTGCTGCTGGGGGCTGGAAGACCTTGTTTAAAGAAAAGTTCAAGGGCACACCCAAGGCGGGAGATTAGTAGTTTGGACACTCAGTTCCACCCTGGATGACCAGGAGCCAGTGGAGCATGAATATCCAGTGATGGAGAGAAGGGGCAGGCAGGAGGCAGAGAAGCTGGCCATCGTCCTGGGAAACCACCCAGGGTGGCAGGCAGCAAGCCCCCCATCCCACCCCTGGCCAGTCCACGCCAAAGGATACTTGTCCAACCAGGGGCAGGCTGTGGAGGAGCAGCACAGAGGAGCAGGGAGCAGCACAGAGGAGCAGGGAGCAGCACAGAAGAGCAGGGAGGAGCAGGGAGCAGCACAGAAGAGCAGGGAGGAGCAGGGAGCAGCACAGAGGAGCAGGGAGCAGCACAGAAGAGCAGGGAGGAGCGCAGAGGAGCAGGGAGGAGCACAGAGGAGCAGGGAGCAGCACAGAAGAGCAAGGAGGAGCAGGGAGCAGCACAGAGGAGCAGGGAGGAGCAGGGAGCAGCACAGAGGAGCAGGGAGGAGCAGGGAGCAGCACAGAAGAGCAGGGAGCAGCACAGAGGAGCAGGGAGCAGCACAGAGGAGCAGGGAGGAGCACAGAGGAGCAGGGAGCAGCACAGAGGAGCAGGGAGCAGCACAGAGGAGCAGGGAGGAGCAGGGAGCAGCAGAGAGGAGCGGGGAGCAGCTGTGAGGGGCAGGGGGCTGGAGAGAAGAGCAGGGAGCG
>CAUYON010113293.1:0-39140 GCA_963573935.1 Arctocebus calabarensis
GGCGCCTATAGTCCCAGCTATTTGGGAGGCGGAGGCAAGAGACTCGCTTGAGCCCAGGAATTGGAGGTTGCTGTGAGCTGTGATGCCACGGCACTCTACCCAGGGTGACAGCTTGAGGCTCTGTCTCAAAAAAAAAAAAAATGCTTTTTCTGCATTTGTTGAAATGATCTTGAGGTATTTGTTTTTAATTCTCTTTATGTGATGAATTATACTTTGATTTGTATATGTTGACCCATCCCTGTGTCCCTGTGATGAAACCCACTTGAGTGACTTGACCATAGTGAATTATCTTTTTAATGTGCTGTTGGATTTGGTTTACTAGTATTTTGTTGAGAATTTTTGCATTTGTATTCATGAGGGATGTTGTTCTATAGTTTTCTTTTTTGTCATTGTTGTTGTACCCTTTCTTGGCTTTTGTGTCAGGATAATAATGACTTTATAGAATGAATTAGGGAGGATTCCCTCCTTCTTGATATTATGGGACAGTTTCAGTAAGGATAGATGCCAGTTCTTGGTAGTTCTCATAGAATTTGGCTGTGAATCAGTCTGATCTGAGGCTTGTTTGTGTGTGTGGGGGGGGACTTTTTTTTTTTTTTTTTTCCAGACACAGCCTCAAGCTGTCACCCTGGATAGAGTGCTGTGGCATCACAGCTCACAGCAACCTCCAATTCCTGGGCTCAAGCGAGTCTCTTGCCTCCGCCTCCCAAGTAACTGGGACTACAGGCGGCCGCCACAACGCCTGGCCATTTTTTGGTTGCAGCCGTCATTGTTGTTTGGCGGGCCTGGACTGGATTCGAACCCGCCAGCTCAGGTGTACGTGGCTAGCACCTTAGCTGGTTGAGCCACAAGCGCCGAGCCGGGGGACTTTTTTATTATTGGTTTGATCTGACTACTTGATATTTGTCTGTTCAAGATTTCTGTTTCTTCCTGATTCAAGTTTGGAAGGTTGTGTGTTCTCAAAAATGTATCCATTTTTTTCTAGATTTTCTAGTTTGTATGCATAGTTTTTGTAGAAATCAACAGGTGATTTTTTGTATTTCTGTAGTTTCAGTTGTGACATTTTCTTTTTCTTTCTGATTAAGCTTTTTTTGAATCTTTTTTCTTCTATTTCTGATTAGCCTTGCTAGTGATTTGTCCATTTTTTTTTATCTTTTCTAAGAACCAGCTGTTGTTCCATTGATCCTTTGTGGGTTTTTCTGGTTTGTTTCTATATTGTTTAGTTCTGCTCTGATTTGTTATTTCTTTTCTTCTGCTAGATTTGGGTTTGGTTTGTTCTTCTTTCTCTAGTTTCCTGAGGTGTGACATTGGGTTGTTAATTTGTGTTTGTATATTTAATGTGTGACCTAACACAACTCTTATTCTTCTAGTATGGGGCATAGAAAAAAAAAGGTTGAAAACCACTATTCTAATGTTTTATTTAAGTCCAGAATCTAGTAGAATTTGTTTTATGAATCTGGGAGTGCCTGTGTTAGATGCATATATACTTAGGATTGTTATATTTTCTTGTTGAATTGCTCCCTTTATCATTACATGATGACTGTGTTTATCTTGACTTTTTTACTGTTGTTGATTTTTGAATCATAGGTATCCCTGAAAAGAGAATAGCTATTCTTGCTTGCTTTTAGTTTACATTTGTATAGAATAGTTTTTCTACTCCCTTACCATGAATCTGTGAGAATCTTTGTGATTTGGCTTTCTTAGAGATAGCATTTATTTGGGTTGTGTTTTTTAAATCAGTTCAGGCAAACTGTATCTTTTAAGTGGAGCATTTAGACCAGTGGTTCTCAACCTTCCTAATGCCGCAATGTATTTTCATTGTTAAAAAGGGGTCGTGACCCACAGATTGAGAATCACTGGTTTAGATTGTTAACACTCAAGCCAAGTGTGGTGGTTCATGCCTGTAATCCCAGCATTTTGGGAGACTGAGGATGATACTTTTGGGAGGAAGTATTTCTTGAGGCCAGGAGCTTGTTTGAGACCAGGCTGAACAAGAATGAGACCCCTTCTCTTACAAAAAAGAAAAAGAGAGAAAGAAAGAAAGAAAAATTAACTGGGTGTGGTGGCACACATCTGTAGTCCCAGCCACTTGGGAGGCTGAGGCAAGAGGAGCCCAGAAGTTTGAGGTTGCAGTGAGCTATGATGGCACTACTGCACTGAACTCGGGGCAGCAGAGCAAGACCTTGTTTCAAAAACAAAACAAACAAAAAAAATCCAAGAGAGAGTGCTAACTTCAGTGTCCAATGTTAGTGTTGATTTGTGAGATGCTGTTCTGTTCATCACATTCTTACTTAGTCGTTTTGTTTCTCCCTTGTGTTACTGTTTTATAAGAGCTGTGAGTTTTAATTTGGAGCATTTTGACTCTTATTGGTATGGATTGTTCTGTTCCATATATGGAGCACTTTTAAGCATATCTTATAGGGCAGGGTCTTATGACAGATTCCCTCAGTGTTTGCTTTCTTATCTGAGAAAGACTTTACTTCTCCTTAATTTGGGAAACTTACTTTTGTAGGCTTATAGTGCCTGCCTGGCACATATTCGTTGAGGGAGTTTAAAAATGGGACCCCAATCCCTTTGGCTTGTAAGGTCTCTGTTAGAAGTCTGTTGTTAGTCTGATGGGTTTTCCTTTGTAAGTTATTTCGTGTTTTCCTCTCTTAGCTTGTAAGATTTTCTTTTTCACTTTAACTTTGGTCAGATTGATGCCTGGGTGCCATGAATTTTCCAGGTGTTTGTTGGCCTCCTTGTAGCTGGATGTCTAAATCTTTAGCAATACTAGGGAAATTTTCCTCAATTACCCCCTCAAACAAGTTTTCTATTTTTTTTTCTTTTTCTTCTTCCTCAGGAATACCTCTGATGCTTATATTTGTTTGCTTTATATAGTCCCATATTTCTCAGAAAGATTGTTCATTCTTCTTGATTCTTTTTTAGACATTTTGGCTAACTGGTTAATTCAAAACCCTTGTCTGCAAGCTCTGAAATTTTCTGCTTGGTAGTCTATTACAACTTTCCACTGTGTTTTGAAATTCCCTAAATTTCAAAATTCAAAATTCTATGTAACTCTGTCTAGACTATTAAAACTTTCCACTGTATTTTGAAATTCCCTAAATAACCATGTAACTCTGTCATTTCTAGAAGTTCTGTTTTTTCTTATATTATCTGTCTCTTTAGTGAATTTTTCATTCATGTCCTCAATTATTTTTTGTTTCTTTGCTTTGTTTTTTTACTTTCTTACCAATTTCATTGATGTTACTTGTCATTCATATTCTAAATTCCATATCTGACATTTCACCAGTTTTCTTTTGGTTGTAGTGTTTTGCTGGAGAACTATTGTGATCCTTTGGGGGATGTCAAGACAGCCTATTTCTTCATGTCGCCAAAGTTCTAATCTGGCTCCTTTTTATCTGGAACCTCTTCTCTCCGTTTAAAATAGATAGATAGCTTTGTGGTATACCTCTGCTGGCACCTCTGTTGCTCAGTGAAGGGGGGTCCTGCTTGAGTCCTGCTCTGGAAGCTTGAGCAGGCAGGAGAGGAGTTGTTGCAAGCCTTTCACATTGGTGCTCTTCTGTGTCTCACTATTGCCCTGTGGTTGTCAGGGGCCTCCATGGCAAGGCTGGTGTGCCGTGGGCTGTGGCAAGGTGGTCTGCTCAGGTCTGGCGGCAGCTGTTGTACTGGTGTGCGTCCTGCCTATGTCCACAGCAAGGCTTCCCAAGCGGCATTGGTAGTGGTTGTGCTGCACTAATGGTGGGCGGTGGGTGCCGAGGGCTATTGGTGTGTAGTCCTCCCAGGGCCTACAGGATTGTGGCTGGGTGGGACCACCTAGGGTATGGCAGAGGTGCTGGGTCTGTGGCCATCTGCTTTGTTCAAGTCCCCTGGCATTGGTGGAGAAGTGCAAGGTCACCTGGTCTCCCTGCTTCCTCCCTGGCCCAGCAGGGATAAGGCTGTGGATCTAGGTAGACACAAAACTCTGGGCTGGGACCTCAAAATGATCCACTTGTAGAACTTAGGGTTTGGAAGGCAGCTATACCTTCTTTCCAGAGCACTGCCACTTCACAGCCTCAATCAGGTCTCTGTATCAGTCCAGAGGTCTGTTGTAGTGGTGGGGCCCTCCCTCAACTCTGATTGCCATGTCCACAGGCGATGCCTGGAACTCCAGGGTTCTCTCTTCTGACCCTTTTCCATGTGCAGGCACCTGGGGAAGTGATTTACTTGGGGTGCCTCCCATCCCTCCTGTTAATTCCCAATGCTCTCTCCCAGTCAATTAACGCTGAATATCCACTTGCCGCTTTCAGTCCTCTCTGTGAGAATGGCCCCGTATAGATTGCTTTTAGTTTGCTGTCTTGGCCCTTGTCTGCCTACTGATAATTAGGTTATTTGATTTCTTACTGTGAGTCCTTAGATATTTTGGATTTTAACACTTTATGAGATGGTTATCTTTTTACTCTGTTGTTTCCTTTGTTGTGCAGAAACTTTTTAGTTTCATGTAACCCCATTTGTCTGTTTTTGCTTTTGTTGCCTTTGCATTTGGAGTCACAGCCAAAAGAATCTTTGCCTGCATCAATGTCATATGGAGCTTTTCCTCTATGTTTTCTTTTACTAGTTCTACAGTTTGAGATCTAACATTTAAGTCTTTAGACCATTGAATTGAGTTTTATATATGGTGTGAGATGAGAATCTAATTTCATCCTTCTGCATGTGGAAATCCAGGTTTTTGCAGCATCATTTATCGAACAGATTATCCTTTCCCTCTTCTGGTGTTCTTGTCATGTTTGTTGAAAATCAATTGACTGTAAATATGTGGATGTATGTCTGGACTTTCTATTCTATTCTATTGATATGTGTGTCTGTTTTTATGTCAATAATATGCTGTTTTGACTACTATAGCTTTATAGTAGATTTTATTTTTCTTTTATTAAGTCATATACACATAGATCATGTATACATTGATGCACTTATGGGGTACAATGTGCTGATTTTAAATACAGTTTGGAATGCTTAGATCAAATTAGTTAATATAGGCTTTCACCTCATTTACTTAATTATTGTGTTAAGACATTTATATTCTATACTTAGTAGATTTGACATGTACCCTTGCAATATGCTCCATAGTATAGTAGATTTTCAAATCAGGTAGTATGATGCTCCAGCTTTGTTCTCTTTTCTCAAGATTACTGTGGTTATTTGTGGTCTTTTCTAGGCCATATAGCAGTAGGTGACAAAGCTTCATCTTTATTTACAGCCTGAGATCTGATGAGATTAGATCCCCATAGGAGTGCAAACCCCACTGTAAACTGTGCATGCAGGGGAGCTAGGTTGTGCGCTCCTTATGAGATCCAAATGCCTGATGATGTGAGGTGGAGATGTAATGCACTTAAATATCCTGAAACCATCCTTTGGAAAAATCGTCTTATGTGAAACCAGTCCCTCGTGCTGAAAAGGCTGGGGACTGCTGACTGAAGACAGTGGTTAATTGCCTTCTCAAAGTTATTTATCTAATTAGTGGCATCACCACACTTACTAACAACTACCATTTATTGGACTTTCACATGCCATCCACCGTGCTGGGTATTTCTTGTGTGTTATTTCTAATCCTTGTAACATCCAGATGTAAAAAGTATTATATCTATCTTACTGATAAAGAAACTGAGACTTCTGCTGGTCATACAGCTAGGAAGTGGGAGAGCTGGGATTCAAACTGGCATCTGTCTGACTCCAACATCTGTGTTCCTACTACAGTATAATCTGCCTCCTTAACACCAAGTCTCAAACTTCAGCCTCCTGATTCCAATTAGGGAAACGTTATCTTCTCATATTGGATCCGTATTTTCTTTGCAGAATCTGTTAATATTAGGAAGTATAAATTTTAAATCATTTAGTCCTTTATCCTCTTTAAACAATGACTCTTTTTGTTTTTCCAGTTATATGACAAAAATTCTAAGATGAGAGGAATCCTACATTTTTTTTTTGGGGTTGGGGATTCCTTTTGAAAGGATAGGTATGAAAACATTAGTTGACATAGATATGAGTAAAATAAATTTCATTGTAATGCTATAATAACCTAATTATTATTTTCTTTTAAGAAGAGAAGTAGTGGCAATCTATTTAGTGGACTATTCTAAACTAAAAGTGCCTCTGAAGTAGATGATTTTTATTTTTCCCAGGGAAGATTTTATAATACAATTTTGCTGGAATTAATGGTGAAGTAAATTTGTACTTTAAAAGTGCAAAGTAGGGTGGCACCTGTGGCTCATTGAGTGGGGCGCTGGCCCCATATGCCAGAGGTGGCAGGTTCAAACCCAGCCCCAGCCAAAAACTGCAAAAAAAAAAAAAAAAAAGTGCTCATGCTTGGGCACTGGTGACAGTTTCATGATACTCAGTGTAGTTGGAGAAACTGGTCAATATCAAATATAACAGAAATGAGTAAGACAGTAAGCACTCAATTATTGGTTGGTTTATGTTTCAAAAGTGGCATTTTATTTATTTGACCAGGGCTGGGTTTGAACCCGCCACCTCTGGCATATGGGGCCGGCGCCCTACTCCTTTGAGCCACAGGAACCCAGTCCTGGCCAAATTAATTAATTAATTAATTAAAAAAAACTTTTTAAAAAGTGGCATTTTAATTTCTCCCTCAAAAATAGTAAAGTGGAAACTTATGATAATGCACCTTGTGGGTCCTGTGTAATATGACTGCCTTATTATGAGATCACTTTTATAAGGATGTTCTTTGGTTACTTCAGTAACTAATGAGATTTAGTTTTTTTTTGATGTCTAGTATCATTCACTTGTATTGAACAAATTTTATTTTATAGCTGTTAGTGTTATAACAGATAGAATATTTTGTAATGTTAAAATAGTACTTTTATTAAAATAGACACTTTATAAAATAGACATTTTATTATTTTATAACATGAACTTTGTAACTCACAAAATTTTGAGAAAAATTAAAAATATAAGGAAACCTAGAGGATCTATTTTGAGGAAAATGCTCATAGAATGGATAAGGATACTAAAAATAATTAATGATTATCCTGTTAGGAACACAAAGTAAGACAAAGTTTCTGCCTATGGTCATTCAAAACTGCAGAACAAAATTAATAGTAATATAAACTATATAACATATATGGTAAGATTTTGATTCACCAAACCTCAATTATCTAGCTTCTCTTCTGAATACAACTTTAGATAAAAAGACAGGTAAATTCACGTAAGTACATTTTTTTTAAGAAAAGCTCATTTGGGGGTCTGATCTGGAGTGTATGTTACATTTAGCTTAGTAGCTTTGTCTTGATAATGTAATATAATATTTGTATTCATAATCAAGACTCTGAGGCACCATAAGATCTAGAAATATAAAAATTTAGTGTGCTTATAGATGTTGTATGGAAATTCAACAGCATGAGCAAAAACTTGGAGCCACCCATGAGTGTGTTGGGACTGCAATAAAGGAGGTTAGTAGAGCTTGAGATGCAGGCAGTCCCGGGGTTATGAACAAGGTAGGTTCTGTAGGTTTGTTCTTAAGTTGAATTTGTGTGTAAGTTGGAATAGCTACATTTACCTATTGCCTGTAACAGCTATGTGTCAGTCTGATATTTATAACTTGGAGACTTAACTATAATAGGCTCCATTTATTAAGTGCAAGTTGTATGTAACTTGAATGTTTGTAAAAGGTGCCATCAATCTGAATTGGCTAGTTAATGTTATGACTTCAGATTCTGAACCCATGTAGATTATGCACAGTGAAGAAAGTGGTAAAATTATCTGGTATCTTTTTTTTTGAGACAGAGCCTCAAGCTGTCGCCCTGGGTAGAGTGCCATGGCATCACAGCTCACAGCAACCTCCAATTCCTGGGCTCAAGAGAGTCTCTTGCCTCCGCCTCCCAAGTAGCTGGGACCACAGGCGCCCGCCACAACGCCTGGCCATTTTTTGGTTGTAGCCATCATTGTTGTTTGGCGGGCCCAGGGGCTGGATTCGAACCCGCCAGCTCAGGTGTACGTGGCTGGCGCCTTAGCTCACTGAGCCACAGGCGCCGAGCCATTATCTGGTATCTTTATACAAAGTGATTTGTTATGAGAAAAACATAAAGGTGACCTGGTCATCAATTGGGAAGCTCTTGAAGTAAGAACTTTAGTAGAAAAGACTTGATTTTTGTAGTGTGACATTGGATGGGAGAGTGTTAGGTCTTAGAAATGGAATACAGGGAGATAAACTGGACTAAGTAACTGACACAGGAAGAAGAGGGATCAGAAAGAATTTAGTTTGTAAGTTCAATGACAAGGGAATTAACTTTGGCATTTATTCATTCAAATATTTAGTGAGCACCTACTGTACTTAGTGACACAACTTTGAAAGGATAAATAAAGTTATTGAGAGTAATGGGATATTAGGAAGCATTATTAGATTCCAGGAGAGATATTTAAAATGTTAGCAGTGTATCCATACAAAGATGTTTGTTAGAGTGTTAGAACTATAATATGTGATTAGAGAGAGGATGAGAAGACCAAAGTAGAGATATAAAATATGAAGTCATCTGTATGAAATTTGAGGTTTCATTGTCAGCTCTTCAAAGGAATGGGAATGAAAGAATAGGGATATTTGTTGAGTGAGAGAAGAAAAGAACAAACTACAAAAGAGGGAATGGTCGTTAAAAAGGGAATTAGGGGCTCGGTGCCGGTGGCTCAATGGGCTAAGGCGCCAGCCACATACACCTGAGCTGGTGGGTTTGAATCCAGCCCGGGCCCGCCAAACAACAATGATGGCTGCAACCAAAAAATGGCCAGGCGTTGTGGCGGGCGCCTGTAGTCCCAGCTACTTGGGAGGCAGAGGCAGGAAGACTCGCTTGAGCCCAGGAATTGGAGGTTGCTGTGAGCTGTGATGCTACGGCACTCTATCCAGGGTGACAGTTTGAAGCTCTGTCTCAAAAAAAAAAAAAAGGGTGTGGGAATTAGGATGGCATAATGTCATCGAGGAGAAAGAGACATTGGCAGTGTGATGGATACACCCTAAATGCCCACCAACCCTGGAATGGATTAACAAACTGGAGTATATGTATACCATGGAATACTATTCAGCCATTAAAAAAGATAGAGACTTTATATCTTTGTATTAACCTGGATGAAAGTGGAACTCATTATTCGTAGTAAAACATTACAAGAATGGAGAAGCATGAATCCTATGTATTCAATTTTGATATGAGGGCAATTAATGACCTAGTACATGGCGGGGTGGGGGGAAGAGCAAAGAGAGAAGGAAGGATAGGGTGGGGGAAAAGAAGGTCCAAGAGAGAGAAGGCGGGGTGGGGGGTGAAGGAAAGGAAGAGCAGAGAGAGGAAAGGAGGGAGGGGTGCGGGTTCCCAGAGTCTGACGCACCTTTTGGGGGCAAGACACAATTGTAAGAGGGACTGTACCTAACAAATGCAATCAGTGTAACCTGGTTTCTTATACCCTCAATGAATCCCCAATATAAAAAAAGAAAGAAAGAAAAAGAAGTGATGCTATGGGACTTCTGAGTCTAAGTCTTAAAAAGCTTTGCTGCTTTTGTTCTGGATCTCTCAGAATGCTCATCTTTGGGATGTTTTCTCCTGGCTCACAGCTGCTATGCTATGAGGAGACCAAGCCACATGAGCATCCAGCCTGTGTGGTTAGCATCAGCGGCCGGCCATGTGAGCAAGCCATCTTGGACATTCTAGCCCAGCAGGGTCTGCAGGTGACTACAACTCGGCTAACATCAAGTGGTGGAGAAGTGACCAGTTGAATAAGTCAACCCAGTGGACTATTATTATTATTATTATTAGTAGTAGTAGTAGTAGTAGTAGAGATGGAGTTTCATTTTATCGCCCTGGTAGAGTGCCGTGGCGTCACACAGCTCACAGCAACCTCCAACTCCTTAGGCGATTCTCTTGCCTCAGCCTCCCGAGTAGCTGGGTCTACAGGCGCCCACCACAACGCCCAGCTATTTCTCTGTTTTGCAATTCAGCTGAGGCCGGGTTTGAACCTGCCACCTTTGATATATGGGGCCGGCGCCCTACTCGATGAACCACAGGCACTGCCCTGGATTATTATTTTTAAATGTCGATTTTATTATTATTCAGATGGGGTGAACCCAACAGATCAGGAAACAACTGCCATTGAAAAGATAATTTGTTACAGTTCTTAAGAGGAGGAGGTGTGCCACACCATACAGGTAAGCAGTGGGATTGGTGAGGAGACAGAAGGAGTGAGGGGAAAACGTGGACAAGAGCCTTTATTTTAGTTTCTGTGGGGAAGAGAAGACAAGGCAAGGCAGGGTAAGCAGAGAGAGAATTGGCTAATGTGGATAGTTTCAGTTGGTTCTGGGTAAAGGGGCTGTGCTAGTTGTCTGGTGGCTAGCCCTGGGATGATTAGGGCAGGTAGCTAATGGCAGAGAGTTAGGTAAAGGCAGGTAACTAATGACAGAGAGTTAGGTAAAGGCAGTGGCTGGTGGGTGTGGGCTTTGAATTGGTTGGGTTGAATATGAAAGGAGACTCTTTTACTGCCTTTGGAATTGGCTAGCTCTAGGAGGAGCAGTCTCAGGATGAGCAAGGCCTCAGATGTCAAAATGTCAGAAAATATTAAAAATGAAGAGATATAATAATTAGAGATAATGAAATGGTTGTTGTTTTAAGGTACTAAGTTTTGGGGAATTTTTTTTGTACCCAGTAGGTAACTAAAACATCCATTTATCTTACCATCCTATCCATCTACCCACCTGTCCCTTTCCCACCTACCCATGTACATAATTTACCTACCTGTCAATAACCATTAATTCATTCTGGTAACCTTTATTTAGTCTAGTACTGCTGGTTACATTCTGGTTTTCTTCCTTTCCATATTTAAAACTCCCTTCTCCAATGGCGTGAAAGCTTGCTTCCATTATTCTCAGTATGTTTACTCATTTGCTCAGACCTAAGCAAACTCAAAGTAAGTAGTTTAGAATTACTAACCTGAAACTGTGAAAAGCAAATTTATCACTAGAGTGCAATATTTGTTTATTATGTTGCCCTCGCTAGAGTGCTGTGGCATCATAGCTCATAACAACTTCAAATCTTGGGCTCAAGCAATTCTTTTGCCTCGGCCTCCCAAATAGCTGGGATTATAGGCAGCAACCACAATGCCCGGCTATTTTTGTTGTTGTTGCAGTCGTCATTGTTGTTGCAATGGCGTCAGCTGGCCTGGGCTGGGTTCGATCCGCCAACTTTGGTGTATATGGCTGGTGCTGTAACCACTGTGCTATGGGTACTGAGCATGTTTATATGTTTTTAAAGGTAAATATTACATACACTCAAAATACACAAATTCTAAGTGTACAGTTCAGTGAGTTTTGAGAAATGTGTATGCTCACATAACTTGTATCCTCAAACTGTGGACTATTTTCATTGCCCCAGCAAATTTCATCATGCTTTTTCCCAGTGCCCACCTCTTGCTCCACTCAATTTCCAGCTGAGCCTACATCTTTTCTGATATTTTACCACCATAAATTAGTTTTGCCTGACCCAGAATATTCTTAATACTTTCTATTTCCTCCACTGGTATCACTATAGTCTAACATATCGTCATATTTCATCCAAACTACTGCAGTGGCCTTCTAACGATCTCTCTGCATACAGTCTAATTAATTGGTTCTCAAACTTTTTTGCACATGGGTATCACCTGGGGATCTTTAAAAGCAATGGATGCCTGGCTCCCAGCCCTAGATAGTCTGATTTATTCACTATGGGTGTTGCCTTGGCATCAGAACTTTAAAAGCTTCCTGGGTAATTTTATAATATGCAGCCAAGTTTGGCAATCACTGATCTTAACCAGTTTCAGAACTGGAAGAGGACCTAATCGCCTAATTCAGGGGCTTTCAGTATTGTGAACAGTTTTCTCTCTTCTGTTGTGCTGCCCCTCTAATTCAGAAAACAGAGAGCATGTGTTTGGATTGGTTTTATTTAAACATATAAAACATCTAAATGGTGTTGGGGATATTCGGTTTATTATCAACAGTGTCATTTCTTTGTCTAGAATAGTATCTTGGGTCTACCCTTTCTATTATTTTCCTATAGACTTGGCCCGGGATAGATTTAGTTATCTTGTATTTGAACTGCTTGAGTAGTCTCTAACCAACCTACCTGCGTCTTCATCCTCATCTTCTAATTTGTTCTATATTTGGAGAGCAATTATATTCCTCAAATTTGCCATTTTAATCTCTATTCAAAAACATATGATAACTTAGATATGAGATTTTTCAAAGACTTCTGTAACTGTCATTTCATATAGGACTTTTAACTAAAGTTTATGTTTTTCTAGATAAGCTTCCTCAAAATTTTTCCAATTTTGCTGTGAAGCTGTAAATATTTTTGCCTACCCACATCTCTTTGATCTGGTTCCTTTACTCTCTGAAAAGCTTCATGTAGAACTTAGCTCTTTCATAATTCTTTTTAAGATCAAAACCTTGGGGTTCAAAATATTATACCCTTTAGTCCTTAGTGATTATATATATTGCTACAAATTACATGATTTTTGATTGTCATTGTTTGTAATAAAAAAGTTTTTTTAATATCAGAAACAAAAATATGCTCATTTTAATGTGATGATTTATATTTTTTGAGCACTTAGGGCTAAATGCTTTATATAGATCATTTAATCCTTATGACACCCTTATACAGTAGATATTATTATGCCCATTGTATACATGGGTCATTATGAAAGTTTTGACATATAAACAATCAAGAAATGTAAAATACATACAGATGGAAACGAATAAAGTCCTCCCAGCAATACCAGAAAACTGAGCAAGTTGAAACTTCCACTTGGGTGAATCAGAAAGGATACTGTTGACTTTATTTCTTGGAAGTGAAATAGTGGACCATAACACAGTCTGTCTCAAAACTTGTATACATGAAGAAGTAAGGTATTGAGAGGCTAGCGGTCATGTGGGTAGTGATAGTTGAAAGCGGGATTCAGACCCAGGGGATCTTATTGTAGTACCCTCTTTTACATGTGGTAAAATATACATAACATGTGCCATTATAATCACTTCTAAGTATACAATTCAGTAGTATTAACTACATTTATAATGTTTTGAGATTCTTTCGACACTATCTATTTCTATAATCTTTCATCTTTGCAAAAAGAAACTCTGTTCCCATTAAATAATAACTCCCTGTTTGCCTTCCTTAAGCCCCTGGTAACCTCTATTCTATATTCTATTGCTGAATTTACCTGTTTTTTAAGTACCTTATATAAGTGGAATTACACAGTTTTGTGCTTTTGTGCGGCTTATTTCAGTTAGCGTAAGGGTCATCATGTTGCAGCATGTATCAGAATTTCATTCTTTTTTAAGGTAATATTCCATTGTATGTGTCTATCAAAATTTATTTATCCATTTAAATGCTGATGACAGTTGAGTTGTTTCCACCTTTTGATTATTGTGAATAATGGAGAGCCTGTACTTTTAACCACAACCCTAAGCAAATGTACTAGTGATTTATTGCTATATAGTACATTATCCCAAAACCTATGCAATATTTTATTATCACAAGAAATACCTCAGAGATATTGTGACTTTGGTTTCAGATCACTGTAATAAAGCAAATATCACAACAAAGCAAGTCACACAAATTGTTGGCTTCCCAATGAATATTAAAGTTATGTTTCTACTATACTGTAGTATATTGAATGAATGGTAACATTATGTCTAGCAACATACATACTTTAATTTTAAGATACTTTACTGGTAATAAATGTTAACAATCACCTTAGCCTCCAGGGAGCTGTAATCTCTGTAGGCAGAGGGTCTTGCTTCAATGTAGATGGCTGCTAAACTCATTATGGTGGGTTGTTGAAGGTTGGGGTAGTTGTGGGAAATTCTTAAAATAAGACCACAGTGAAGTTTGCTACATGCTTTGACTTTTCCTTTCACAAAAGATTTCTCTGCAGCGTGCAATGTTGTTTGATAGCATTTTACCCACAGTAGAACTTCTTTCAAAATTGGAGTCAATCCTCTCAAATCCTGCCACTGCTTTATCAATTAAGTTTAAGTAATATCTCAAATTCTTTGCTATCATTTCAACAGTGTTCACATCTTTATCAGTAGATTCACACTTTCTTTTCTCATCTATAAGAAGCAACTTGTCATGCATTCAAGTATCATTGCGGCAACAAGTTCAATCACATTTTCGGACTCTACTTCTTTTTCTTTCTTTTTTTTAAAGGGGATGAGTAATTAACCCGGTAGCCAGTTCTAATTCTAATTCTATCTTCTCTTGCTGTTTCAACCACTTCTGGTGACTTCCTCAACTGAAGTCTTGAATTCTTCCAAATTGCTTTTAATGTTGATATTTCAACTTCTTTCAATGAATCATGAATGTAGTTAATGGGATCTAGAATGGTGAATTCTTTTCAGAAGGTTTTCAATTGACTTTGCCCAGATCCATCAGAGGAATCACTCTCCATATCTTATATAATTTCTGATTATTTTTGTTTCTTTCTTTTTTTTTTTTTTTGAGACAGACCCTCAAGTTGTTGCCCTGGGTAGAGTGCCGTGGCATCACAGCTCACAGCAACTACCAACTCTGGGCTTAAGCGATTCTCCTGCCTCTACCTCCCAAGTAGCTGGGACTACAGGCGCCCGCCACAATGCCCGGCTATTTTTTGGTTGCAGTCATCATTGTTGTTTGACAGGTGTGGGCTGGATTCGAACCCGCCACCTCAGATGTATATGGCTGGCACCTTAGCTGCTTGAGCCACAGGTGCTGAGCCTCTGTATCTTATGAAATGTATTTCTTAACTAATAAAATTTGAAAATCAGTATTACTCCTTGATGCATGGGTTTCAGAATGGATGTTGTGTTAGCAGTCATGAAAACAACATTAATCTCCTTAGATATCTCCGTTAGAGCTCTTGGGTGACCAGGTGTATTGTCAATGAGCAGTAATATTTGAAAGGAGTCTTTTTTTTAGTAGTAGGTCTCAACAGGTTGCTTAAAATATTACAGCATCTCTTATCACCACTTGCTACTTCACCTTGCATTTTTATGTTACATGAATGGCATCTTTCCTTAGACCACATGAATCAACCTCTACCATCTTCCAGCTTTTCTTTTGCAGCTTCCTCTCAGCTTTCAGAGAGGTAATTGAAGGGAGTTAGGGTCAGAGATTAGGCTTTGACTTAAGGGAATGTTGTGACTGGTTTGATCCAGGCTACTAAAACTTTCTCCATATGTGCAGTCAGGCTGTTTTTCTTTCTTATCGTTTATGTGTTCATTGGAGTAACACTCTTTAATTTCCTCCAGGAAATCTTCCTTTGTATTTTACTGCTTGACTGTTTGGCACAAGAGGCATAGTTCTGGTCTATCTCAGGTTTAACATACCTCCCTCACCACGCTTAATCATTTCTAGCTTTTGATTTAAAGTGAAACAGGTTACTCTTCCTTTCGCTCGAACCCTTAGAAGGCATTTAAGATTATTAACTGGCCTAATTTCAATATTGTTCTGTCTCAGGGAATAAAATAAAGAGGCCTGAGGGAAAGAAGAGAGATGGGGGAAGAGTTGGTTGGTGGAGCATTCAAAATATATATCCATTTGTCAATTAAGTTTGAGATCATGTATAGACATATACCAAAACAGTTATAATGGTAACATCAAAATCACTGATCACAGGTCACTGTAATAGGTATAGTAATAATGGAAAGATTCAAAACATTGCAGTAATTATCAAAATGTGACACAGCAATGTACCATTAACAAATGCTTTTAGAAAAATGACACCAGTAGCCTTGCTGTACACTGGGCTGTCCCAAACCTTCAATTTGTGCAAAGTGTGTGATATCTGTGAAGCATAATAAAGTAAAAACATAATAAAATAAGGTGTACCTGTGTTTATTTTTCATTAAGTAATGAACATTTTATTATTTTCACATTTTCTGTGGGTCCATAATTTGGGAACAGCTTATCAGTATGATTCTGGCTTGGGAGTCATTTCTGAGATTGTAGTCAAACTGCTAGCAAAGGCTACAGTCATATGAAAGTTTGATGGTAGAGAATCTATTTTCAAGGAGGTTCACTCATGGCTGTAAGTTGGTGTTGCCTGTTGTCAATAGGCCTTTGTCCTTCTTCACGTGAACCTTTTCATTGGCTACTTGGGTGCTTCCATCTTTCCCCTGGGTAACTAACTGATCCAAGCTGTATCCTTTTAATATCCTTTGCCTCAGATGCCACATAGCATCCTCTTCTGTAGAAGCAAATCAGCGAAGTTGACCCACGTCCAAGGGGAAAGGAATTAGGCTTTACCTTTTAAAAGGGAGGGGTGTCAAGGAATTTATGAACATATTTTAAAGCCACCACAACTGATAAGCATAATAAAGAAAATAATCTTTGGTAACAAATAATTCCAGCTAAAATTATCGTATATATGTCTGGAACATTTTCTGTACATGTATGAGCTCATATTCTATACATTGTTTTACAATCTGATTTAAAAGTTTTTTTTAAAGAGCAGCATATTACCACATTGTTCAGTACGTGGAACTCCTGATCTCAAGGGATCTTCCTCCCTCATTCTTGAGAGTAACTGGGACTTAAGGCTTTTGCCACCATATGTGGCTTTATAATCTGATTTTTGAAATAATGCCTGCTAAAATTGTGGCATATATCTGTCTAAAGACATTTTCTGTGCATATTTGACTTCACATTCTAGGTACTGTGTTTAAATTTTTTTTGTTTCTTTTTTTAAAATTTATTTTTATTTCAAATTTTTAGGTTACATTGTTCTCACTTTCAGGGTGAAGTTACATATGCTTTTTATAATCTAATTTTTTCACGCTATAGGAAATATCAAGGATTTTCTATATGCTGTTATGAACATTTTTCTATAGGCTATTATTGATTTTTCAAGTACATGCCAAAAATGGTATTTAATTGTTTTATTTTGTAATTTTTTACTACTAGTGATGGTGAATTTTTTCACATTTTATTCATTGTATTTTTAAATTTGTGATATATTTGGTCATTTAAAAAATTGGCACATTCTTTTTCTTTATTAAACATTTATTATATATTAAGGATTCTAAAAAATTATCATGTAAGGTATAAATATTTCCTCTTTGCTTATAATTTGTTATTCATTTTATTTATTCATTTACTTTTTTTTTTTTTTTTAAGACAGAGTCTCACTTTGTCACCTGGATAGAGTGCCAAAGTGTCATAGCTCACAGCAACCTCAAACTCTTGGGCTCAGGTCATGCTCTTGCTTCAGCCTTCCAACTAGCTTAGCTCTCACCACAATGCCCAGCTAGTTTTCTTAGAGATGGGGTCTTGTTCTTGCTCAGGCTGGTCTTGAACTCCTAAGCTCAAGCAATCTACCTGCCTTGGCCTCCCAGAGTGCTAGGATTACAGGTGTGAGCCACTGCTATTGATTTTAAAACAATATGTATATGCTATTGATTTGAAAACAATGTTATTGATTTTAAAACAATAAATAGTAGAATTATAGACTTAGAAAGGCTAAGAAAGAATATACTCAAACAATTCTGAGTCATAGAGGAATATGCCCTATTTTCTTTCTGTCCTCTAGCCTTTCTTTTTTCACTTTTCTTCCACCAAATCTTAACCTATCAGACCCATTTGCTCAAATGGTTTGAACTCCTCTTACTATAAAGGAGTAATGGATGACCCTTCAACAATGCAGGGATTAGGGGTCTGACCCCTGTGCTTTTGAAAGTCTACTTATAACTTTTGACTGTACCCCAAACTTAACTACTAATAGCCTACTATTGATCAGAAGCCTTACTGATAAATAATTAACACATTTTGTATGTTATATGTATTATATACTGTATTCTTACAACAGAAGAAGCTAGAGAAATGTTATTAAGATTATAAGGAAGAGAAAATGCTATTAATGAACTGTATCTATATTGTGAGTTTACATTGTCTGTTCATAAGCTGAAATTGTTGTAAGCTGAATTGAAATTTTTTTGCTGCAGACCTTAATATATAGGGCCTATCACACAATTCAACTTTTCTTATGATGTCATGACTTTAAACTGCAGTTAATCTTATGCAGTTATGATTTTATAGTGCATCATTATGTTTGTTTACTTTTCTCTTGACTATGATTGTCACCGTGTACAATCATTGTGTGTGTGTAAGTTTTGATAAATACTAGATTTTTATAAAAGATTTATGTATATTTTGTAGTAGTAAATGGACTAATATCTATGTATATTTTATGCATTTATGATATGCTTTTTTCTTAATTTTTGTGATATTTCTAGACTACACAGTGTATCTATGAGTTTTCTAAATTGTCAGAAATCTAAAAAGTTTTCCAATATGTGTTTTGAAAAAATCCACATAATCAGTCTCCTCAAGTCGCCAGCCAGTTCTTCCAGCACCATTTGTTAAATAGGGACTCTTTCCCCCAATTTTTCAAAGATCAAATGGTAATAGGTGTCTGTGTTCATCTCTTGGGTTTTAATTCTGTCCCATACATCTACCTCTTTATTTTTATGCCAGTACCATGCTGTTTTGATCACTATATATTTACAGTATAGTTTGAAGTCTGGTAGCATGATTTCTCCTGATTTGTTTTTGTTTTTGAATAATGTCTTGGTTATTTGAGGTTTTTTCTAATTCCACATAAAGCAAAGTGTTATTTTTTTCAATATCTTTAAAATATGACAATGGAACTTAAATAGGAATTGCATTAAAATTATATATTGCTTTTGGTAGTATAGACATTTTGACAATGTTGATTATTCCCAGCCATGAGCTTGATATGTTTTTCCATTTGTTAACATCTTTGACTATTTCTTTTCTTAGAGATTCATAGTTCTCTTTATAGAGATCTTTCACATCCTTTGTCTGGTCAACTCAAAAATATTTCATCTTCTTTGGCACTGCTGTAAATGGAATAGAGTCCTTGACTGTTTTTTCAGCTTGGCTATTGTTGATATGTATAAATGCTACAGATTTATGAGTGTTGATTTTGTAACCTGAGACACTGCTTTATTCCTTGATCACTTCTAAGAGTTTTGTAGTAGAATCCCTGGTATTTTCTAGATATACAATCATATCATCTGTGAAGAGTGAAAATTTGATCTCTTCTCACCCTATATGGATACCCTTGATTGCCTTTTCTTCTCTAATTGCAATGGCTAAAACTTCCATTACAATGTTAAAGAGCAGTGGAGACAATGGGCAACCTTGCCTGGTTTCTGATTTGAGTGGAAAAGATTTCATTTTAACTCCATTAAATATGATATTGGCTGTAGGTTTACTGTAGATGGCCTCTATCAGTTGAAAAAATGTCCCTTCTATACCCATTTTCTTAAGTGTTCTGATCATGAAGGGATGCTGGATATTATCAAAAGCTTTTTCTCATAAGATTTTTTGACATTGACTTAGTTTCTATTGTAGCCCCACAGTGTGCTATGTTCTCATAAAATCTCATTATTAATTAACAAGAGCAGACACTGGAAATATTTTAGAATAATTTAATAATAGCTGTCATCCTGTACCTAGAAATATGAACACCAGTAAACTTGATGGATTATATTTAGTATTAAAACTATTATAAAATTTCTACTCATATTATAAACTGTATTTACATTGACATTAGGACTCTTTATTTTTTCTATGTACAGTGTGATAAACAGAAAAAAAGTGCAGAAAGGGGGCCCATTCTCTTTGAAAAAAATATTTTTTCTTAAATATGATCTAATTTGAATTCAATGTTTAATAACTGGGAAATCTGCAAAGTGGAAGTCTGAATTAAAGTCCATTTCACAAAATATTTCTGAGATACTTGGAAAACATCTGGTATTCTTAAAACTATGTTTCATTGAATAAATGCAATGTATGATATTAAATACACGTGCAGTACTCCAGTGGAAATTAACTGAATGAGCATAGTTCAGTTTAGCAGATTATGCTTTTATTTATAAATAATTTTGTGAAATGACTTTTCTAGTGCTTTTATTGTTTCACTTTGTAGACTGAAACACTTTGACTTTATTATTATCTTCTTTCTTTCTTTCTTTTTTTGTAAACACAGAGTCTTACTTTGTTGCCCTCGGTAGAGAGCTGTGGCATCATACAGCTCACAGAAACCTCTAGTTCTTGGGCTTAGGCGATACTCTTGCCTCAGCCTCCCCAGTCACTGGGACTATTGGCACACGCCACAATGCCCAGCTATTTTTTTGTTGCAGTTTGTCCAGGGCCAGGTTTGAAACTGCCACCCTTGGTATATGGGGCCGGCACCCTACTCACTGAGCCACAGGCACCCCCCTCTTTATTTATTTAGACAGAGTCTTGCTTTGTTAGCCTCAGTAGAGCACTCTGGTGTCATAGCTCACAGCAACCTCACACTGTTGGGCTCAGGAGACTCTTATGCCTCAGACTCCCAAGTAGCTGGGACTACTGGCTCCCGCCACAATGCCTGGCTATGCTTATGGATGAGGTCTTGCTCTTCCCCATGCTCATCTCGAACCCATGAGCTCAGTCAATCCACCTGCCTCGGCCTCCCAGAGTGCTAGGATTACAGGCGTGCCACCATGCCTGGCTCCCTGACACGCTAACTTTAAAACCCAGTGACTCTAAAACCCACTTCAAGAAGAAGTGGGCAATAGAACTCTTAATGCTCAGAGAAGATGTGAAATTCCTCATTTTATTCTCTACTGTCTCCAGTCTTGGTTGCCAAGGAGGCCATGACCCAGCAGCCAAGGGAGTCCACAGGAGTCCACATTCCCAGGAAAGGTAACCTTCCTCCTTAATTTATAGAGCTGTTGTTCAAGAATGTTGGGCATATCTCTTCAACCATTTGCTTTTTTTCTTCCTCTGTCCTCCTGCTACTTGTCCTAACATATGGATCCATGTTTAGAATCACACATCAAATCAGGATAACTAAAGCACCCACTTTCCTTTTTCAGTGTGCCCAAAGAAACCCACGACGCTCATGGAGATAGCAGAGATGGAGAAGATTGGAGAAGTAATTCCATAAAGTTGTCTGTGAGCTCCCTGGCTCACTTATGAGGTGAATGATCATGATCAACAAACAAAAGTATTTGAAAACTGAATAAAAGGATAGATAAACCTCAAATGCAAAAGTGCTAATTTTATTAATTTCCCAGGGATCTTTGTTTTAAGGTTATATTTATTTATTTATTCATTTTGTTTGTTTGCAGTTTGGCCAGGACTGGGTTTGAACTCGCCACCCTTGGTATATGGGACCAGCACCCTACTCACTGAGCCACAGGCACCACCCCAGGGATCTTTAATAAAGTATAACATACTAGTGTCTTAAAACAACTCAAAGTTATTGTGGTACAGTTCTGGAAGTCAGAAGTCTAAAATGTGTTTCATGGGGATGAAATCAAAGTATTGACAGATCTGGTTCCCTCTGGGGGCTCTAAGAAAGATTCATCTCCTACCTTTTAAAACTTTTAGAGATTGCCAGCATTTCTTGGCATCACTTGGCCACGTCACGTCTTGCTTTTGTCACTTGCTTTGCCATCACATCTCCTATTTCTGTAGTCCCATTTGCCTCCCACTTAGGAGGACAGGTGCAGTAGCACTTAGTGTCTACCTGTATAATCAAGAATACTCTCTCTCTTAAGACCCTGAACTTAATCACATCTGCAAAGTGTCTTTTGCCATATGAGGTAATATCAGAGGTTTTGGGGATTAGCCCATGGATATCTTAGAGGGCATTATTCAGCCTGGCAAAGTCACCGAGTGGCACCTATAGGGGTCAGATCATAGGAGCACAGAAGAGGCTTTGAACATGGAAGTGACATTACATCAGCCCACAGAAGGTGGATTAGAACTTCTGCCCTTGACTGAATCAAAAATATAAAATATTATTCCTATGATTTAATGGAGATTCATATTATCATAAAATACTATTTAAAAATTCCAGGATAGAATATAGCACTGCTCTGCATAAAAAGAGTGAGAGAAATCTCAATTCACTTGGGAAAAAATAATGAATAGTGAGATGACACAGATTTGGAATTATCTGAAAAAGCAATTATAAAAAGAAGAGGCACAATAGAACAACAAACTATCCAATCTGAGCAAATAGCACAGCAAATTGTTATTGAAAACAAAATGAACAGGGTCTCATTTTGATGGAAAATAAAGATACAACGTTTGTGTCATCACAGCACCAAAGGAGAGAGGAAAGATCACGGTGCTGAGTAATGTTTGAAGACACAGTGTCTGAGGGGACAGACATCCTGCTTTACGCACTCAGCTGGACCTAAACAGGGAACCAATAGAAATACTTGTCCAAATAGATCATTAAGCTGAATACTTAAGTCAAAGAAAAATCTTTAAAACAGAGAGAATGTCACATTATTTGTTGAGTAACAATCTCAACAGGGGGTAATTGAGCCTTCCGTGGCAATGTTTGGAGACATATTCAGTAGTTATGACTGGAAGGACGGTGGGGAAGAGAATGGATGGAGGGCAAGGATATCATTTTACATCCTAGAAGAACAGAAAAACACATCTCCCCAACACACACACACACATGCACAATTATCTGGTCCAAAAGATTAAGAGTATAAAACTGAGATTTCTATTACATAGGAACAACAATTTGAATGACCGTGTATTTCTATCCGAAACTGTGCAGACCAGAGGGAGTAATACATTTGTCAAGTGCTTGGGAAAAATAACAAACACAACAAACAAATCCTTTCAAACTGGAATTCTGTATATAATGGGAAAGAAATTACCAACCAAAAAGCGTAATAAAGACATTTTTCAGAGGAAAGAAAACAAAGGGAAATACTTTTGTTGGCAAATCTACTCTTTTTTTTTTTTAATAAGTAACTTGCTTTAATTGCTATGGAGAGCTTTGCATACCCCATGGAAATGGCTCCAGTAAGCATGAAAAATAACCAAAATAGTATATATCTGGATCAATATAATGAATTGGTCTTCTCTTGAAATTTTTAACATATGTTTGAATGTTAAAAAAAAAATTTATAGGGTGACGCCTGTGGCTCAGTGAGTAGGGTGCCAGTCCCATATGCCGGAGGTGGCGGGTTCAAACCCAGCCTTGGCCAAAAACTGCAAAAAAACAAAAAATAAATAAAGAAAAGTAAATTTACATTTTCTACTACTGTTTTTAAAAGCTATATAAAATAATACATAAGACAACTATAAAATAATGAGCAGTAGTCCAGATTTTTAAATTAAACATTAAGTGATAAAATAGTGCCTCTAATGTGAAAATTGAGAATTTTACGTTCAATGCAGAGTGAAAAAGTTTTTAATTATGCATATAGATACAATAAAAAATAAAATAATTAAAATTGAATATTAAAATTGCCAAAATAAAACAAAAGAATGAGGAGGGGGAAAAGAAACAAATAAAAGAAAACAATAGAAAACATAATAAAATTGTACATTAAAATTAAATTACATTGCTAATTATATTAAATATAAATGATTTCAACACACCAATTAAGAACTTTACCAAGGCTGGTGCAGTGGCTCATGCATATAATCCTAGCACTCTGATGTGGGTGGATTGCTTGAGCGTGGGAGCCCAAGATCAGCTTGAGCAAAAGCAAGACCCCCTCTCTACTAAAAATAGAAAAACTAATGGCTTCTTGTTGGGTGCCTATCATCCCAGATAGGGTTGATAAGGAGGCTAAGGAAAGAGAATCTTTTGAGCCCAAAACACTTAAGTTTGCTGTGAGCCATGATGATCCTATGGCACTTTACTCAGGGGCACAGAGTGAGACTCTGTCTAAATAAATAAATTAATTAAGATTATCAAAGTGGAGCAAAAAATGACATTGTTCCCAAACACATTTTTTGACTGCAGGCTGTGTCATGTATTAGTAGATAATGAAATACACTTACAGAAAATGATGCCAATTGTGACTTGATTGAATAGATTTGTAATGAGAATTTATCATTAAAGCATTATGCAGAATTCTATCTAAATCCTGAGGGAAAATTACTTTTTTAGTTTTCATAATATAACTAATATGTATTTATCCAGTGCTTGTTATGTCCATAGTGATAAAGGTACTCCGGTTATGTACATGATACAATAGAGGTTCATTTTCTCTACAGAACATCAGCGTTTACATTAAGCTTTATGGTTCATTTAATAGCACTGGTGTATACCTATTCTTTTTCAAACATATAAGTTTATTCATTTATTGAATATAAAGCCTTATGAGAAATACAACCACATTAAGGTTCAGAAAACACTGTACTTTTCATGGCAATTCACATAATGACCTAGTTTCCAAGAAGGTTTTTTTGGATAAAAGTGATGCAGCCTGCCCAGAAATGTCCTTGGCCGAAATGTTTTAGTCTCAGGTAATTTGACCCAAAATATTGCTATAAATATTTCACAATTATTAGTGAAATTGTGTAATAACTAAAACCAAAACAAAAATAGAGGTTTTTGCCTCAAAATATTGCGTTATTAGCTAGTGGATTCCAGCTGGCACTAATACTGGGACAGCAGGCAACACCCCAAATAGCAACGCGAAGCTCTTAGACACCAATTTTCTCCCAAATACCAAACATCTGTGTGTGTGTGTGTGATAATTGAAAAGAACGATGTGATCTCTTTAAAAAATTATATATCTGCCCATAGCATGAAATCGGAGGAAGAAAGTTTTGATTTTGGTTAAATATTTAAGGAAGGCACTTATTCAGGGAGTTATTCTCAATATGTCTGGGGGATTTAGTTCTCTTCCTTTGTTAACATATGTTTATCTATTGATCAAAAGTCTAACAAAAATGCACTACAGAAAGTTAGAAATCAAATCAGGGCTGTCCTTCAACTTGCTTTAGGGTTCTGGAGCTATCAGAAGTGAAAACAACAGAGGTTTAAAAACTTTGAAATGTACTTACCCAATAAGTGTCTCCCTCCCCTACTCCGCCTTCGTCTCCCGTCCCCTCCTACGGTACACACGTTTCCACGAAGTCAGTGTGGACTGTCGTTTCTGAATTGTGGAGAACAGAACTGAAACAGTAAAATACATTGATATTTGTGAATAATCTCAATGTGATCTCCTTGCTTTTCAAGTGTCTCTAACAATTCTGTTCTTTTTTTTTCCTTTTATGAGGCATAATGTTGTTATCATTGCTATGAAATATTTGCCTAACCCAAACCAAAGGTTTGCCCTCATGCTTTTTTTCTTAAGCTTTAGAGTTATAAGATAAAGTTTAATTCTATGAGCATTATGTTAATTTTATGTATAGTCAGGGATATGAATTGACATCATTATTATTATTTTTTTTTTTTGCAGTTTTTGGCTGGGGCTGGATTTGAACCCACCACCTCCAGCATATGGGGCCAGCACCCTACTCCTTTGAGCCACAGGCGCCACCTGACATTAATTTTCTGATATTGTTTTGCATAATCTCTAATTATTCTAGTACCAATAGTTAAAAAGACTATCCTTTTACATCTAATTACATTTGTCCTTTTTGGAAAATCATTTGACCCAATAGGAATAGGTCTACATCGGGACTTTCCATTCTTTCCCACCATTGTTGGTCTGAATTAATAGCAATTGCACACAGTTTCAATTACCATACAGGGTGTCCCAGAAGTCAACCCTAAAGTCACTATACGAGGGGATAATGGAAAATTATAGCTAAATATACCATCATTTAAAAAATATCTTTTGGAAGGTTTACAAAAATAGTCACAAAATATTTTCTCCATATTTGCCACCACTTTGTAAAACTTTTCAAGAATGAATATTGTTAAACATTGTTAAGGTGTCAGTTTTCTCTAAAATTATCTGTAGATCTGTAGCTTCATTATAGTACTCTCCCCATAAACAAAACCCCAGACACTTAACCAAAGTCTATTGGCAAATCATTAGCTATTAGGAAAATGACAATTTAAGACATAGTGAATACCACTACATACGTATTATTATGGCTAAAATATGCAAAAGATGATAATATCAAATTTTAGCAAGTTTGTGGAGCAACTAAACTTCTCACGTATTGATGTTGAAAGTAGAAAATATTATAGCTGATTTTGAAAACCATTGGTACATTTTTCCAAAATGAATCATACATATGCTTACCATGTGACCCCACTTCTATGCATTTATTAAAAATGCTCATGTTCATATAAAATATAGTATGTACACACTCTTAATGACTAATCTTGAAACAATCAATGATCCTCCAACATATGATATATATACAGACAGGATACATTTGTACTATGTAATCCTACTAGGTAAAAATGCAGTGGATTATTGAAATGTTGAACAACATGTATAAGTCTCAAATGCTCTATGTTAAGTTAAAGAAGGCGGAGTCAAATGGCCACAATTCTGGAAAGGGCTCTCTTCAAAGAAACACAGGAGATATTTTAGTTTGACCTAACTAATTTATATCTGGATTGTGGTAATAGTTTCAGGTCTGCTTTCATTTGTCAAAACTCACAGGACTGAGCATCAGGATGGGTAGATTTCAGTGGGTGTAAATTACATCACAATCAGAAGTTATATATTAATTGAGAAGTACAATTTTGATTTTGATGTTGGAATGAAAGCCAGTTTCCCAAACACAATTTGTCACATGTGCACGTTAGGAATTAAACTTGAATTCAATTGTATACTGGCCACTAAAATATTTGTTTTAATAAAAAATGTGCAAAAATTCTCAAGTATATTAAATGCTTATTATGTAGGAAAGACTCATACTAGAAGATCAATCAGCTAACTTTTACTATTATTAGAGTAATAAGTTAAAAAGTGGTATTTGTTAAAGAAGTTCCAATGCATTTATAGTAATTTTTTCTCTTATAAAATGGGATAAGTATAATTATCAGCTTTATTTATTTTACCTTTTAATTGGTCATTTGCTAAAAATTTTTTAGCATCCTTTATAGGTAAGACAGGACTCAGTACTTCTGGTTTTCTTTTCATTATTCTTTTCAAATCCCATTTAAATTGTTGTCATATATGATGGGTGCTGCAGCTCACTCCTATAATCCTAGTATTCTGGGAAGAGGTGGGTGGATTGCTTGCACGCAAGAGACCAGCCTGAGCAAGAGAGAGACCCCATCTCTACTAAAAATAGAAAAAACTAGCTGAGCATTATGGTGGGTCCCTATAGTCCCTGGGGAGGCTGAGACAAGAGGCCAGCTTGAGCTATGATGACACCATGGCACTCTACCCAGGGTGACAGAGAAAAACTCTGTTTCAAAAAAAAAAATTATTGTCATATATAGCAGAGTTATTCTAGAAGAGAAATAAGAAATCATCCATTCCATCCATTTTGCATGGTCTAAAAATCCCTTACATTATGCAAAATGTGGAGAAACAGCATAACATTTTATATAAATCTGTATTTAATCTGAGTCATTCTATTACTGTACAATTTATTACATATAGCTGAATTGTAGAGTTTAAAAAAATTCACTTAATTATAAGGGAAATACCTTGAGCTACAGAAACTCAGCTATTGAATACATTTTATCTCTGCAAATAAAAATTTCAAGGGAATTAAAGCAAAGACTCAGTAAACCATATGCAACTTGGAAAGAGAAAAGTAAGGGAAGGCATATTTTAATGGCCTAAACCTTTATTTTGATTCTCATACTTTTTCTAGTGAATAAAGAAGTATTGTCATTATGATATCAAAGGTGACTATTTATGCATTAAAATATACTTAAAAAAATTAAAAATGTTTAAAAGATTAAATCACCATATCTATTTCTAAAAGATTAGATTAGGTGCTATTGTTTACTCACTATGGTAGGCATCATGTAATATTCATTTCTGAATTAGAAGGGCTTAGTGACAGTATCTACCACAATTCAGATTTTTAAGACATAAATAAGGAATTCTATTCCGTCATTATACAAACTACTGATTGGGTGCTGTAATTTACTTATGGCAAGAACCATATCATATTCATCTTTGAATCAGAAGGTCCTAATCATAGCACCTAGCACAATCCAGCTTCTCTAGAGGAAATTATTGAATTTATTTCAGTCATCATGCAAACCATTTTATGACTATAAACAAGTCTGACTTATAAATATGATCCTAATACTCCCTGAAATTGTTAGAGTTATATACTTGCTTTTTCTATAGATTTTTGGTATGGTTAAAAGAAGGTAAAAAAGAGTCAGTGTTAAAATAATTGAAACTATTTTGTACATCACAGAGACTCCTTTGTAAATCAAGGTCTCATCTATTTTCCCCAAAGAATATTTGCGTGAAGCTTTAAATAGTTTAGATCTAATACAACACAGTGAGCATTGGCTAAAGCCAGCTTATAATAATTAAACATATAAATAACAATTCAATTCAAAGACAAAAATAAAATTCAAACTAGAGAAATAAATATAACAACTATTTTAAATAAAATAATAGCTATGAGTCAGAGCAAAACAAGAATAAAACAGCTTTTACAAACTCCCATTATATAAGAAAATGAAATATCTCAGTTTTGATAAAAAAAAAATTTCCCTGAAATAAGTATTTAAGGAAGTTAGGTTGCACAGCAATTACACAAAGTCTGAGCGAAATCATAAATATTGCTTTAGTGATAAAGTATTATTATTTTTTTACAATTGTAGAATAGTCCATTTTACTTACTCTGAAGCCTAATAAGAATTGCACGTTAGTGGTGCAAAGTCTTTATAACTGAGAAAGCAGGCATTTTTTCATGTATTCTTTTCCATCAACATATTTATTTAATAATTACTTGTTGAGTTTCTATTCTAAGACTGATATACTAAGCACTTAAAATTGCCTTGTTTTATAATACAGAATAAAACACTTTCCTGATCCTGACACGGAGAGATAAATTCTCACTTAACATTTTTCTCTGACATTATTTTAAGCTATTTTCATCAGTTTTTAAGCTCAATCTATTGAAAGAATATTTACTTTCTAATTTATTCAAAATAGCACTCAGAAACAGTTGGAAAACCCTAGAATCTTGGATGGTTTTTCATTTTTCCTCACACAATTTCAAATAACTGGCATTAATACAAATGCTTACTGCTGAGTACAGTGTGTTACTGAGCAAATTAGTGAGCCATGGCCACGTTTTACACCTTCTCAAAAATGAATTCAAATAATTATTTCCTTGAGAAATGAATAGTATTTATGATGATTAAATTTTTTGGAAGCGATGCCACTTAAGCTTACTCTAAGGGCTATATACATATACCTTGTATGGTAATACACAATAATGGTGTGTAAGTTGAAGGTTTTTCAGTGTGTTAAGGGCAACCAGAAGCAGACAAAATAATACTAGGCTATCATGAGATATGACAGAAATAAATCAATGCTGTGAGTATTAGCAATGCTTTCTCCATGCTGGTTGCAGGGAACAAAAGCAAGGTCAGAGAACCTAAATTATTGTAATTGAAGAATAGCAAGAACAATAAAAGCATTTTTCCCCCATGAAAAGCTTAGTTTCTCAAAGGCAGACTTCTCAGTCTTGCCAAACAAGTAATTCTTGATTGTTCAGGAGATGGCTTCTGAGAAGCAATAATGGAATTACAAAAGGCAACTCTATTAAAAAATATCTATTGAGCTAATAGCTTGCTCTGAGTCATGTGAAGCAATGCTTTCTGAATTTAATTTTGCTGTTGATATTTTGAGCTCTGAGTCCATCAGTTAAAGAGGATCATACATCACTTAAACCCATGCAGTTTCCATTTTAGCCCAGAAATCAATTGGAAATGATTAAAAGAAGAGGGAATTCTATTGGTGCTTTTCAGCAATTTTGCCAGGAATATAGAAAGCTTCAATATGCTAATCTAACTCTGTCTAGCTGGTGTTTCCCAACAAGTCCCAAATTAAGTCATTTATTACAGATTACTCTCTTCGTAGTTTTTCAAATAATGCAGGTGGATTCCCATCCTGTACTTTTGCTTAGACTATCTCATTCCTCCTGGCTGACATTCAGCCTGTTGACGCAGTATGACGAAGTACTTAAAAGCTTTATCCTGGAGCCAGACAGACTGGATTGAAATTCTAAGGCTGCCACTTCCTTTACTTTGGCAGTTGCCCACTTTGAGTTTCTGTTTCCGTATCTGTAAAGTGGATGTAATATTACCTTCTCGTAAAATTGGTCTGAAATTAAATCATATAATATATGTGAAAAATGAAAAATAATAGCTGCATAGAGTAAGTGCTATATGTTTATTAAATTATTAGTTAAAATTCCTTTCCATCTTTCATTTGCCAGTTTGACAGTAGAATCTTGAATAAGCTTAGTCCATTCTGACTCTACCTTCCCAATTTTTAAGGCACTTTGACAACATCACATACATGTATCTAGTAATTTTCTGATTGTTTCACACATTTCAATATTTATGCAAGGAAATAATTAACACTTCACACAGGTAATGTTAAATTTATCTCTATGTACATTAAAATTAGTTCATTTCTAGGAAAATATTGAACCCCACTTTTCTATTGATTGATTTATGAAACCCACATTTATTTATTTATTTTTAGACAGAGTTTCACTCTGTAGCCCCTGAGAAGAGTGTTATGGCATCATAGCTCACACCAACCTTAGTCTCCTAGGCTCACATGATTCTCTTGCCTCAGTTTCCTGGGTAACTGGGACTATAGGTGCCCACCACAATGGTTGGCTACTTTTTCTAGTTTTGGTAGAGATGAGTCTCACTCTTGCCTGGGCCAATCTTGGACTCCTCACGTCATCCACCTGTCTCACCCTCCCAATGTACTAGGGTTACAGGCTTGAGCCATTTCAACTGGTAAAACCCAATGTTTTAAACTAAAGGCTATATTTCATTGCTAGTCATTAGAAAATATTCAAGTTCATTCCCTTCATTTTTGTTTAATACCCAATGTTGTTAAGTCAACTTAGGGGATTTTATGGCAAATATTACATTTTAAATTCATGAATTCTATTTTTTAATGTCTATATTTTGAAGTTTATATTATCCCTGGGGTCACTCACACACCTCATCTCCTTAAAATCATTGGACATACAAGTAATACCTTTTTCAATATTCTTTCTTCTAATTTTCATTTCTTCTGAATCTATGTTTATTCACTATTATTATACCTGGTTATGGGTTGTTATGCTTTTTGAAATATTAATAATGTATGTCATGCTATTAATTAATAAACTAATATGTATTCTTTTTATGTAAAGAGTACTATTACCTCCAGTTTCTCCTTAGACTAGAAATTGATGGTGGCCTACAATCATAAACAAAACAAACCAGTCAACAAACTGGGATAATCTGCACTCTTACAAATATTCTAGAAGCAATTATAGATTGGAGATCACAGGACAAAAAAAATTGAAATCTAAGTAAAGGAAAGTATGTCCAATGATTAATAAGCATATTATATACTTGGGCATATGTAGTCAGACAATAGTAAGAATAATAATTCAGATAAAATTTGAGTTTGTAAATGTAGATTGTGGGCTGGTAAAATAATATAGAAACTCTGCAGGACACAGATAAATGGAGAGTATTTGTATACATACATTCAGAGATCCTGCTCCACAACCTTCACAGGAAGTTCAAAAAAAGATTGGGCGCTAGCCCCATACGCTGGAGGTGGCGGGTTCAAACTCAGCCCCAGCCAAAAACTGCAAAAAAAAAAAAAAAAAATCCCAGTAGGAGTCCCTAATCCCGATAGGAGTCATTTGTGGTTTGTGTCTTCAGAGAGGAATGAGGAATGACTACTATAATGAGTAAGACAACATCTCTCCCTAGACTATTTCATTTTTCTCTCCTAGAAGGAGAGAGAGAGGGAGGGAAACAAACACTTCTTCCTGTAGGACACTGAAAGATTCACTCCACTTGAGTGAGAAAGGAATAGAAAACAACATCTATGCATTTGGGAAAAAGGAAGGCTGATATGCCAGCCTTAGAACTAAAGGATGGACAATGGGAAAAAAGTAAAATGGCAAATTTTCATCAAATTTATATAATTAGATTTTAATAATAAAAATTGAAATAAAAAAACTTAACATTTCAAATCACCAAAAAGAGAAATGTTTAGCTATTTAAGAACAACAACAACAAAAGGTGAAAATTGAGTGGCACCTGTGGCTCAGTGTGTAGGGCGCCAGCCCCATATACTGAGGGTGGCAGGTTCAAATCCAGCTGTAGCCAAACTGCAACAAAAAAATAGTCGGGTGTTGTGGCGGGCACCTGTAGACCCAACTACTCGGGGGGCAGAGGCAAGAGAATCACCTAAGCCCAGGAGCTGGAGGTTGCTGTGAGCTGTAACACAACGGCACTCTACCGAGGGTAATAAAGTGAGCTTCTGTCTCAAAAAAAAAAAAAAAAAAAAAAACCAAGGTGAAAATCTATACGTCAAAAATTATAATACATTGATTTAAAATGTCAAATAAGTGAGGCTTAAAGGAGGGATATACTGTGATCAAGATTTGGTAGACTCATTATTCAAACATCAATACTTCCCTGAATGATCTGCAGATTTAATATAAGTCCAATTTAATTCCCAGCAGGATTTTTCAAGAAAAGGAAACCTAATTCTAAAATCTAAGAATTGTTTCAGAACAATTCTAAAACTTATGAATTGCTTTTTTGGAATAAAAAAACAAAGTTAGAGGATTCACCCTATATGAACTCAATACTTCCTGTAAAGCATTAAAGCCCTACATTGTATATTGTCCACTTGTTGAAAACAGTTTCTTTATCATACATTTTCATTGATACTTGGGACGACCCAATTTTTAGCTTGTTTGCCAGAGATTTTTTTTTATAAGTAATGTGGCCTTGCTCTAGTGCACAAAAATCTGCTTTTGATTCTGGAAAATCTGATTGCAATTAATGAAGTTGTAACACAACAGAAATGTAAAAGTTAGAGGTGTTCTTTTTGTATAAGATAGGCAGAACTAATTTAGAGATGTCCCTGGTCTCTCTTTCAAGTTTGTGTGAATTCGTTTAATATAATTTCTATCTTCTTAGAAATGTAAACTTCAAAGTTTGCAAGGAACTACCTGGTTAAACTACAGTGGAGTGAATCAATTAACTCTACATAAAATAAATGTGGTAATGATGTCAGTTACATTTTACAATGTTGCTTAGATATAATGATTGAGTAACCTATTTCAAGTACCTGGTTTGCCATCAGTAAGTATTTGTCATCAGGTCTGTATTAACAATTAGAAAAGCACAGTAACATATAATTATATTTACATAACTGGTCTTGAAATGTGGAAACATCGTTTAAAATTAGCTTTGTCACAGAACTAGGTCTATAAAGTTAATCAAGTCACTAAAATATACTCTGGCTATGTTATATTATCTGAAAATAAATTATTTAGTGGATAAACTGTAACTCCTTTCTAGCTTTTATATCTCTGATTCTATAATCTATGCATATCTGTTACATCATACAGGCACATACTGTTAGGAAATTTATAGTGAAAAACATGCAGTCGTTAGTGTTACGTTGTAACTTCCCCCCCTTTCCTGTCATATTTGTTCCCTCTGTGCTTGTTTCCAATTTATCTTAAGGCTTTTTTCCTGAGCTACCCGTGATACAAATTTTCTGCTTTATGCCAGTTCCCTCTTTGAATTTCTAAAGGTGTGAACTTCATCTCGCTCTCCATTGTCCAGTGCAAAGCCCAGACTCCTCCCTGTATTGACCTCTAAAATGCCAGTGTGTCTTAGATTTTCTCTTATATTAGTAGGCTTCTGTCATCCTAGAATTACTTTTCTGCAAATACCTTGTACTATTTCTTTTCAATTTGCACTTGTAGATCCATTTCTTGCCCTTCTGTGTCCTCTAGCATATAGATTGACCTCTATGGAGAACAATAGGTCAGATCAAAAGAATCAGGAGCAGGAGATTCCTAGGCAGTGAATGAGAGACAAAAGGCAAGATATTTCCTTTCTCATCCCTCTTTGCTTCCACATAGAGCTTCTAGTGTCTCTCCTGGCTGTATTTTCTGCCAGGTGGACCCGTTACTTTACGATTTAAGACTCCAGGTCTCGTTGGGCTCATAGTAACTGCATTTAGGGAGGTAATAACCTTCCCTCTCTTCTCTGACTCTAGATGATTCAATATCACACCGCTCTCTAGGCAGCCTCTTCATTGAAGTCTCTCCATTACAGCCATCATGCAAGAATTTCCTTTCTTTCAGGATTCTGACTGATACACATATCCTCATAAAATTTTGCTTTGCCTCAGAAATCTGTTTTTCTCTCTGCCCAGATTATTTATCTCTGGATCTTCAATTGACAAAATATTTTTTCTTTACTTAAGTTACACCCAAATATCACCTTCTGAAAAAAACCTCTTTTATGGACTATTATAAAATACCTCTGTTATTAATATCCACCAAACATACTCATAACTTTATTCTTAAATCTATTTTTATTCAAAAATCATGTTATTTTGTTGTTTATTCTTTGTTTCTTCTACCCCTACGTTTTACTAGAATATATTTTTAATTATCGTGGGGATTGTATCTTTCATATTCTTTTCTGGCTAGGAATCACTGCAATTTAGGACGGTGGCTGACAGAGTAGGCACTCAGCAATATTGAGCTGATGATAATGAACATGTGAATATACATTTTGGTAAATCCTTATACTATTTATGGTAATCTGCTTTAGTATCTGATTATTTTTAAAAAACATCCATGTTTAGATTTCTTGGATAATTCTTAATCAGAACAGCTATTTGTTATCTTCTATTTACCTTGTTTTTTTCAAAAGTATTTAAAAGTTTAGAAACTTTCAGTAAAAATTAATACATGCTCCACATGCAATGAGTTTAGGAAAATCAGCTCTGTGCACAAGAATTCCATAGCTCTCTTTATGAAGTTGTCTGAATTTTCTCTCATAAAGTAGTTCTTGGGATTTAAAATCACTTTCCATTACATATGACTATTTTCTAGTTCAACATAAATGGCATTTATGATCAATATGAGACCTTTGTTGTTGACTAGATAAAGGTTATACATAACATTTTTCTTACTACTTTAAAGCCATTTTTATTTTTTGTATTTTTTACATTAAAAAAATTTAAATTTACAGAAGAGTTGCAAAAGTAGTCGAGTTTGTTCGTACCATTTTTATAGCTTCCTGTAAGGTTTGCATCTTACTTACTTATGACACATTTATTAAAACTAAGTATGTAACATGGGTATGTCACTATTAACTAAACCACTACACGGTATGCTACTAGTTTTTGCAGCGGCAGCCTTTTCCTGTTCCATTACCCAGTGCAAGTTGCCATGGTCTTCTCGTTATCAATTCTCCCTGCTCTCCTTCAATGCATTCTGGTTCTCAGTCCTGGTTCCTGGTTTTTCACTGCTGTAAACTTTTAAACAGTGCTGGTCAGATACGTGGTTTCTAGAATGCTCCTCAATTCTGCTTTGTCTGGTGCTTTCTCATATTTACCTTGGGGTTCTAACTTGAGGGGAGACGATCATGAGACGAAGTGCCTTCTTCATCACACCATATGAGGGGCTACGTGCTCTCCTTGTGATCTAGCATCGGTGACGTTGACTTTAACCACTTTACTGATGTGCAGCTGCCAGGTTTCTCCATCGTGATTAGTGTGAATAATACGTTCAATCATTGAGGATGCGTTTTCCTGATAGGCAACATGAAATTTAACAGTAAATAAGCTTTCATTCTGGGACCAATCATGTTAATAGGATTGTATATTTTGGTATAGCCATTAGTTTTAATCAGTTATGTTATGATCTTGACTATAGTTTTAGGTGGTGATTCACAAAAATGCAAGAAAATAGACGAAAGGAACTCAAGGTCCTACTGCCTTTATATTATAATAAAGTGTGTGACAATAAAATGGGGAAGTTAAAATGACAGATAAAGTCTCGTTTTTCTGAAATGACAGAGTTTCTGTTTAGTTTCTATCTTTCCCATTCTCTATCCTTGCCTCCCTTCCGGGCTACTCTTTCTAATTCCTAGTTAATGTGAGAGTACAGGTGATTAGGTTCCACTGTTTGCATTTTTAAGGTGAAGTCCAAGTTGTAGTTGAGTCCTTCTCCTAGGAGGGGTGCCATATACCATACATTGTACCTGATAGACAGGAATTTACAAAATTCCCCCCTTGAATTTAATTGTTTCTCTCATATGGGCCTGTGGTTGTTGATCTACTAGTTTCAGCTTAGTATTAAATACATGTGATGCTTGCTATTTTATTGTTGAGATACTTCGGAGAATGTTATCTAAAGCCATCCAGGTAAATACAAAACATGCAAAGTCTCCATTTTTATGGCTAATAGTATTCCACTATTATAAGTATACATACACTTTATAATCCATTCATGGGTTGACGGACTGTTGGGTAATTTCCAGATCTTTGCAATTGTGAATCGAACTCCTATAAACACTCCAGGGCAAATGTCCTTCTGATAAAATAATTTTTCTTCTTCTGGGTAGATACCTGGCACCGAGTTGTGAGATCAAACAGAAGGTTTACTTTCAGTTATTTAAACACTCTCCATACTTTTTTCCAAAACGGCTGTACTAGTTTTTAATCCCACCAACAGTGCATAAGTGTATCCTTCTTTTCCCACCCACACCAGCATCTGCAGCTGGGGAACAGTGTGATGTGGGTTATTATGACTGAGGTTAGGTGGTTTCTCAAAGTGGTTTTGATTTTCATTTATCTGATGAGTAGGGACAATGAATATTTTTTCATGGGTTTGCTGGCCCTTTGCCTTTTTCTTGAGAGAAGGGCTGTTTATGTCTCTTACCTAATAATTGACAGGATTATTTACTCTTTTCTTGTTGATGTGCTTGAGTTCTTTATAGATTCTGGTTATTAGCTCTTTGTCTTATTTGTAACATCTGAAAATGTTTTCCCATTCTGAGTCGGTCTATTTGCTTTGTTGATTATGTCCTTGGCTATGCAGAAACTTCTTAATTTAATCAAATTCCATTTATTTATTGCTGTTGTTGCAATTGTTAATGGGTCTTCTTCATAAATTTTTTTCCAAGGACAATATTACAGATTTTGTCCTGCATTTTCCAGTAAGGTTTTTTCCTATCATTTTTTGTCTTTGACTTAAGTCTTTTATACAGCATGAGTCGATTTCTGAAAGTGGTAAGAGGTTCTGGTCCAGTTTCAATCTTTTACTTGTGGCTAGCCAGTTCTTCCAGTGCCATTTATTAAATAGGGATTCTCTTCCTTCATGTATGTTTTTGTTTAATTTGTTAACTACCAGCAATATGAGGCTGGTTTCACATCTAGGTTCTCTGTTCTGTTCCATAAATCTATGTCTCTATTTTTATGCTGGTACCATTTTTATGCCATTTTGATCACTATAGCTTGTAGTATAACATGAAGTCTGGTAATGTGATGCTTCCAAATTTGTTTTCAACAAATTAAAAATTAATAAAGCCATTTTTTAGCATGTTTATCAATATAATTAACCATAATGCACTAGTTTCTTCTATTACTGAAAAAAATTCAAAATAAGAAATTGATTTTTTTTGTTGCATTTATTTTCATTTATTCTAACTATTGAAATACCTTATGCAATTGAGCTACCACTGGCCCATTATATCACTTCTTGCCTCAAACATTACCCAACATTTTCATCCTTTTTCAGTTTTACAAAAAATATTCATCTGCCTATGAATATCTAACTAGATCAAGCTCACAACATATACATGAAATACATATAATGTGTGATCAACATGTCCTGCAAACTCACCATGTAGTTGGTAAGACAATGGCTATTAAGGAACAAGAAAGTTAATCTATAATAAAGAACATGTAAATTAAGATATATTTTATATAAGTGGAGAAAATAATATTTGAAGAAGCACAATTAAAGCAATGGGGATGTGGAGTAGCAGAGAGAGTAAACATTAGAAAGAATAAAATAACAGGTACCTAATATATAAAGTAACAGAACACAAAATAAAAAACTTTTCTGAGTTATTAGTTATTTCACAGAGCAAAAATTAGGTGCTCAGTATTTTTCTTTATTTCCAAAGGATTCTATTAATCATGTTAACTTATTAATGGGTGCTAATGGCTAATGTGTAATGTGTTTATATTTTTAGATGGTGATTAAAATAAATAGTATGATGAGTGAAATTAGATATGAGAAAATATTCTGAATCTTGTTATATCTAGCAACATATATTTTAAAAGACATCTCTATTAATGAGGAAATTGACTGGAATTCATGCCCCAAATATAAATCAATGACCACTAATTACTGACACTCCAAACACCTAAAAAATACTGTACTGCACATGTATATTTCAAGGTTAAAATCACTTCGTAGTAAAAATATAATCTCATACACAGTCCAGAATTTCTCATGTTGAGAAAAATCCCACTTTTAGTATATTTATGAAAAGTGAAAAATACGAATTTCAGCGTAAAGTACATGATAGTTGTCTCTGAATAAAATAAAAGATTCTTATCTTTTCTCCCCAATGTTCAATTAATTAAATTATTTTAATGAATCTCTTTTTGTAGCCAAGAACTGAATCATCATATTGCCTGGTAATAAATGTTCTAAGAATAAAAGTTTTGTGTTCAAAGTAGTACATGTCAGAAAACTACTAATTAATACACACTCTTCTGATTTCCAAGATCATAATTGGCCCCCATTTCTCTCTAAAACTCTAGTTGAAATATTTTTAAACAGTATACATAAATTGCCTTTAAACTGTTAAATCCAAATATCTAGCAATTTTTGATGTAAAAATCTACCATAATCCATAGCAAAATTGATAGATATCATACTTTCATAATGATGTCAAATGCTTTTAGTAACTATTATTTAGTATTTTCCCCTATCATTGGATTATCATGTATGATTTTTCACAGAGGACATTTATATAGTCATTTTCCATGGCTTTATAATTATTCTAAACACTTGGGCTTAGAGCAGTTTTCTTTTTATAAAGATTCATTCATTCATTCTGTGTGGATGTTCAGTATTGTGTATATGGAGGCCTACATAACAGCCTTAATTTCTAACTCAATAGCACACTAGTCCTAAAACACCATCTTTCTTTAAGGCTGCATAATATTCCATGGTATACATGTACCACAGTTTATTAATCCATTCGTGTATTGATGGGCTCTTGGGCTTCTTCCATGACTTAGCAATTATGAATTGGGCTGCAATAAACAATCTGGTACA
>CAUYON010113296.1:0-30970 GCA_963573935.1 Arctocebus calabarensis
GTGCAGAGCACTCCTGGATGCCTGGCCCCACGTGTTCCTGTGCTAACTTGAACAGTGTTCTGCTTAGCAAACTGCTGTTGTGACTGTGTCACTGTGCTGACCTAGTCACTCTTTTTATCAAAGTGCTTAGTGATGGGACACTATAACTCTTACCTTCATCGCTACTTTCACTCACGGGCCTCACTCTGGCTTGTATTCAGCAAAGGGTGTATGAATTACTCATTCACATGCATGTTTTAAAAAGTGAGAACTGTCTGGACATGGTGGCTCACACCTATAATCCTAGCACTCTGGGAGGCCGAGCTCAGGAGTTCCAGACCAGCCTGAGCAAGAGGGAGAGCTCATCTCTACTAAAAACAGAAAAATTAGCCGGCCGTTGTGGTGGGCACTTGTAGTCCCAGCTTCTCAGGAGGCTGAGACAAGAGGATCACTTGAGCCCAAGAGTTTGAGGTTGCTATGAGCTATGATGCCACAGCACCACCCAGGGTGACAGAGTGAGACTATTTCAAAAAACAAAAGTGGGAACTTCAGGTTACTAATATATATCTAGCTTACAATATGTCCTTATTTATTCTTTGCTTAATTGTCTCCCAAATTTAGGGTATTTTTAATATTAAGGCAAACTGGAATAGTAAAACTGTTAAGTACAAAAAGGAAATTAGAAATATTTAAGGGAAGACACGGGGAGTGGGGGGAAGGCAGTGATACACTCAGAGGCTCTGGGTCCCTGGTAGGGGAGCCAGCAGGACCCATCTGCCTGATAGGTTCTAATGAGTCCTAAAGTTCGAAGAGACAAATTCTTACTTACATTGAATTCTAAGAAAAATTTATCATGTAGATCTTTGTGTAGAAAACAATGGATGTGTAATTAATAACGTCTTCAACTCTAACTTTTAGAAGGCAGGGGATGTTATTCACATGGTTGTTTCTCCACTAAGAGCAAGGACCTGATCCCTTAATCCACAGATGCTGCCTTATGGATCTAGTTTGAGGACCCTAGAGGAAACAAGAGGACCCACAAAGGCTCTTCTCTCACTTTACCTGCTCAACCAGGCGTCCTCAAACTTTTTTTTTTCTTTTTTTGAGACAGACCCTCAAGCTGTCACCCTGGAGAGAGTGCCGTGGCATCACAGCTCACAGCAACCTCCAACTCCTCGGCTCAAGCGAGTCTCCTACCTCCGCCTCCTAAGCAGCTGGGACTTACAGGCGCCCGCCACAACGCCCCGGCCATTTTTTGGTTGCAGCCGTCATTGTTGTTTGTTGGGCCCGGGCTGGATTCGAACTTGCCAGTTCAGGTGTACGTGGCTGGTGCCTTAGCCCGTTGAGCCACAGGCGCTGAGCCAATCCTCGAACTTTTTACGGGGGCCAATTCACTGTCCCTCAGACCGTTAGAGGGCCGGACTATAGTTTAAAAAAAAATAACTATGAACATATTCCTATGCACACTGCACATATCTTATTTTGAAGTAAAAAACAAAACAGGAACAAATACAATTCACACCGAAGCATGTGGCCCGCAGGCCGTAGTTTGAGGACCCCTGTAACTGTTGACAAAGCTGTGGTTAGCAGTCTGCTGTGACTGAACTCCCAGAGACGGGCAGAAAGCATACAGCATGCTGTTGATTGGAGATCAGAAAGCTCCAGATGCCAGAACATGGCAAAGCTGATGATCTATCATAAAAATGAAGGCATCTCACTCAGACCAACGGCCAAACCGCTTGTCTGGAGGCTGGGGGCAGGCCCACCTGAAGAGCCCAGAGTGGGTGGCACATGTAGTGTTTGTTAACAAAGTTAGATGTGGCAGATGCCAATTGTCATTATGTTATTTTCTTGACCTATTCTGGAAGTTAGACTGCAGGCATGCTGGTCAACTGTGTGTGCCCAAATCTTTCTACTCCAGCGCTGCTGATGTGAAATTCTGAATATCTTACTTAATTCCCCAAAGAATTTTGGTGGAATTTTAATAAAGATAAAAATCATAAAACTGGCTTGGCGCCTGTGGCTCAACGGGCTAAGGTGTCAGCCACGTACACCTGAGCTGGCGGGTTCGAATCCAGCCTGGGCCCACCAAACAACAATGACAGCTGCAACTAAAAAATGGCTGGGCGTTGTGGCGGTCGCCTGTGGTCCCAGCTACTTGGGGCACAGAGGCAAGAGACTCGCTTGAGCCCAGGAATTAGAGGTTGCTGTGAGCTGTGATGCCACAGCACTCTATCCAGGGTGACAGCTTGAGGCTCTGTCTCAAAAAAAAAAAAAAATCATAAAACTGTAGGAATAAAAGGGAGGTTAGAAACTATTTAGGGGAAAAGAAAGAACAATTTCTAACTCCTAGCAGTTATTTTTCAGTTATGGAGGTGATATCTAATTGTTTGGAACTAGCCTAGGTATTTGAAACCAAATCTGTTAAGTAGGCACTGAATACTTACATTTCTTTTTTAAAAATGCGTATTTTTGACAATATAATGAGAGTACGTTCACAGTAAGGTGATTAGATACATTTGAGAAACCAAGTCTTAAAAAAGAATTACAATAGTTTGGAATGTTTAGCTTCTCATGATAAATTACTTAACATTATATGTGTGCAAAGAATTGATGTGTAATGTGTTTGCCTAAAAATATGCTCCGAAAGCGTCACGGTTAACTCTTGTACATCATAGAAGGAGGTTTAACATGTCTGAAGGTGGCACCAAAGACATGCTGGGTGCAAGGCCCTGGGCAGAGTAAGCATATCTGGGTGATTACTGTGATGGGACAAATGCATACAGGGACTTGTGGACACTTCTCAGCAATATCTGTCTCACTAAGGCACAAGCTTATGACAAAGGATGATGCCAGTATTTGATGAAATGTTCTGTTATGCATCAGTGATGAGTTTCTTTCTTTCTTTTTTTTGAGACAGAGTCTCAGTTTGTCACCCTCAGTAGAGTGCCTTGGCATCATAGCTCACAGCAACCTCAATCTCCTAGGCTTGAGCAATCTTCTTGCCTCAGCCTCCCAAGTATCTGGGACTAAGGCATCCACCACAACACCTGGCTAGTTTTTATATTTTTAGTAGAGATGGGATCTCCCTCTTGCTCAGGCTGGTCTCGAATTCCTGAGCTCATTGATCTACCCACCTCGGCCAGGTGTGAGCCACCCATCTCTCCTGGCCCAGTAAAGCAAAATTAACCAAGAATGTGAAAATCAAGGTCAACCAAGCCATATCATTTCCCTTTCTACTTGGTTTTGAAATTCAACTCCCCCGGCTTGGTGCCTGTGGCTCAGCGGGCTAAGGCACCAGCCACATACACCTGAGCTGGCGGGTTCGAATCCAGCCTGGGCCTGCCAAATAAAACAATGATGGCTGCAACAACAACAACAAAAAAAACAGCCAGGCGTTGCGGCGGGTGCCTGTAGTCCCAGCTACTTGGGAGGCGGAGGCTAGAGACTCACTTGAGCCCAGGAATTAGAGGTTGTTGTGAGCTGTGATGCCACAGCACTCTATCCAGAGTGGCAGCTTGAGGCTCTGTCTCAAAAAAAAAAAAAAAAAAAAAGAAAGAAATTCAACTTCCCCTTTATTAAGCCAGTTTTCCTTTGAGTCAGTAGCTTATGAAATGGAGCGAGCCAGTCTGTGGCTTTAGTAGAGAATGCAAACTGCTCTGTGCAGCCAGAACAGACAGGGAGAGGACGTGGGGACAGAGGCTAGGCCGGGCTGGCAGCCACTGCACAACCTGGGTCCTCCTTGACAATGCATGGTCTGGAACCCTGCGGCAGACGCCGAGTCAGGCCACATCTCACCACCATCGCCAGGGGACTGGTATGTACGTGGAGGCTTAAGCAACACTGTTCTGTTTTTCATTTTTCTGCTCCTTCACTGAAGCCAGGTCTCCTGGCTGCTTGGCACCACACCTAAGAACCTGACAAGGAGGAAAGAGACTTGGGTTTTGTTCCCAGCTTTGGCACCACCATTTACGTACAGCTGCCCAGCCTGCTTCTCAGGACTGCTGCATGGCCCAGATGGGACCCTTGATAACAAAGTAAGGTCCTAAGCGACCTTATTTTTGCACAACTTCATTCTGTCCTCGCCTCTAGCCATACTGACTGTAGGCAGGGGTGGTTTCTGCCTCAGGGCCTTTGCACAAGCTGTCTTGTGCACTGGGATACTCTTCCTATTTCCACATGCCCAGTTCCTTCCTGTTATTCAGAACTCAGTCCTAAATCAGTGTTTTTCAACCTTTTAAATCTCATGGCACACTTAAACCTATAGTTAAACTTCTATGGCATCCTTAAATTATGTTGATCAAAAAAGAAAAAAACAGTAAAAGAAATAATTTTGAACGCTTTCAAAAATAACTTCATGAAATTTAAAAATTTTTGCCACACGTCATTTGAAAATCACTGGTCTAAGTGTTCTCTGATGAGACCCTTTCAGACACCTCCCACTGTAGCTGCCACCCAGCCCCCTCGATCGATGACACAGAGGCAGCACTGCAGACGGAATGACTGAGCTCGCTCAGGCACAGTGACTACCCATCTTTACTAAGATTCTTACATACCCCAATGATAAAGGACACAAAAAGTAAAAAAATCTGCCATAAACATACCTCATTTGCATTAATACAGCAAAGCATGTACACACCTTTTTAAACCAAGAATATCCTGTTTAGATATAAACTACAATGGAGATAAACCCCAAAGGTACTGGGTTGTCTGTTTGCCGACTTCTGTATAAGATTTACTGAAAGTTATTGTATAATGTGAAGTAGGGAATGAAGTGCAAGGGCCCACTGCCCCAGGCAGGTGATTAATCCCTAGCTTCGTCTTGGCAGGGCCCTCCGGCACATTCTTTCCTTAGGGTGTAACTGCCTGGGTTTTTCAGCAAAGCCACTTCTGTGAGCTGGGGGAGAATATCCTCCAAAACTCACATCTAGCCCAAGTACTAGAAAGGTTCGTTCTTGCATACCTCAAGGAGCACAAATGAGATTGATTCACCTTACGAGGGTGCAGGGGACTGTGCCCCTTCACCCCACCCCACCCAGTCTCTCTGGTAAGTCATCACCGTGGTTGGGGGATGCCTGGGCTCTCTGTGTCTCATGCTGAAATCTAACTGTAGGTGCTGGAGGTGGGGCCTGGTGGGAGGTGTCTAGGTCACAGGGCCCTACCCTTGAGTCAGTTCTCACTTTGCATTGGTTTACTGGACAGCTGCTTGTTTGGAGGACCCCTCTGCTTCTCATGTGACATGTCTGCTCCCCCTTTCCCCTCCACTTTGATGGGAAGCTCCCCAGCCAGAAGCAGATGCTGACATGATGCTGCCACAAGGCTTCTCATAGAGCCTGCAAACCATGAGCTGACTTCCCAGCCTCAGGTGTTTCTTTACAAAGCAGTATGAACCTGCATGGTCACCCTACCATAACCCCTGCAAAGCACTCTTTGCTCTACCTGCGCGGGGACAGTGGCTGTCAGGTACGGCTTTGATGAACAGCTGAGGAGGATAAAGATACTCTAGAGAAAACAGGCACTACGTGAAGACCAAATCCTTTTATTAATGAATAAAACCTTCCTGGCTTTCCCCACGGATCTCTCCTGATTACTCTCACAGTCTCTATCTTGTCCATGAAATTTGCTGACTTTTCATCAGGCAAGAGAAGAACAGACTGCAGGTCACTTTTTGTCCTGTCTCAAGGAATGCCAATCCTAAAGACAGCCTAACTCCAGGTGTCACCGTGAGACTGGCCATTCACAGAAGGTGAACGTCAGCCATTTCCCTTGAAAAAGTGAAGGGCTTAAAAGAGAAACGCAGCTCGAGAGGTCGCACGTAGGACAGTTAACATCCTCTGCAAACAGCCTCGGCCAAGATGGCCAGATGGCTGGCATGGTGAAGCTGCCAGAGTCAGGAGGGATGTGGCGGCAGGGAGACAAGCACCGCCCCTCCGCAGATGGCCTTCCGCCAGAAACTCACATTTAGTAATTATTTATTGGTTTGAAGATCCAAAAGGTTAGTTCACACAATCCAATGGCCTATTACAGAAGGAGCCCATGGATGTTTTCTTTAACCTAGTTACAATCTTCCTATCAGAAAGGTTAAATGAACTCTCCTACCATCATGGGGTTCAGGCTAGATACAGTCCCCTGATCACAAGCAGGGAGACCTTTTATGAACAATCTTTGCTTTACTTTCTTTAGCTCAGAAAGCACCAGAAAGGGAGAAGGTGGACATAGTGAGTCTATTTACTTGCACAACAAGCAGAGAGCAATGGCCCCCTCTGCTGACACTAGCTGAGACAGCAGAAAGGAGGCCAGGGCAGGTCGAGCTCCTCTTCAATGCCCAAGTAACCTCATCACTGTCCCAGGCACAAGGTGTGGGGGGGCGTTTCTAGTATTTCCTCCAAGGCTCTGTGTCGTCATCCTTGTTCATTTTTAAATTAGCTGTACTGCTCCAGAAGCAACCAGAGGTGCGATGGTTCTGTAACGGATCAAGTGCTGTGAGCCCTTCTCCAGGTCAATCACATAGTCCCTGGGGAAGAAGGAAGAGAGGTCTATGTGCAAAGCTGAGCACCCAGGAGGAGCCCGCTGGTGGGGGACGCACGTGGCTCACCTCTGCTCGTCTGTCTCCGGCTCCACCAGGATGTTCTCTTGCCGCTCTCTCACTCTCAGAAACACGTACGAATCGAGATCTGGTTTGGGAACTGCCAGAAAAACAATACATCCAAGGTCAGCATGGGAGAAGTTGCTGAGATGAATAGTACCGAGCACTCAGGGACCGCTGACATTCCACAGAAGTACTGAGACAGGCTGTGTCGTGGTCCGTCATTTCTCTCCCAGAAAATACCATCGACAGCATCCTTTCTGATTCACCGTGTGAAGTTTCAATTTACTTGGCTTATCAGTGTTCATTTGTTTCTATCCATTTTTTACATTTAATTTTTGTGCATCTCAAAACTTTCATAATGACCCATGGAAAAAGAAAGCCTGGCTCCCTATAGCAACCATGTGCTCAATAGGTGATAAGTACTGCTATGCTCAGGGAAGTCTGCCACACATGGTGGGGGACAAGAGCCAGCGTGCACATGGTCTCTGAGGATGAGGCCGTGACCCCTGGCAGTGGACGGGCCTCGCCCTGTGGCACTTACACTCAGTGCGGGGGGCGGCGGGACAATGTGAACCCTGAAGGAAAGGGCAGACTCCCAGGGGAGAAGTGAGTCTGGGAGGTGACAAACAGTAAGGGTGGAGGTAGAAACACACGAGTTTTCAGGAGAGTGCATGGGTCTGGTTAGTAAATATCCTTCTGTGATGGAGTTAGAGAGACTATTAGAAAGACTGGGTCCTGTAGTGACAGCCTTGAATGTGAGACTAAGGAAGACAGGTGTAAGCCCACCTGAGGTCCCTCATCGGTCAATTAGAGGCTCAGAACTAACATTTCAGTTAGTGAGGGCCCAAGCCGGTGGCTCTGAGACAACCCCTCCTTCCCCAGAGTTCCATTGGCACCTGAGACACCGCAGTCAGCTCCCTCGTCAACAGGAAGGGGTTCAGGGTAACTGGTTCCAAGGGTTTAAGGGGTTCCTGGCTACTTGAGGGCTCTGGGCCTACAACTCCTGCTTCACCAGACTCTTCTGGCCTCATGGGTAGGCAGCAGCCTCGGTTTCAATGTGCCCAACAAACCACCGACACTGGGGTCTACAATGCTCCAGAGGCCTCAGGGGACTGGGGCATTGGACCAACCAAGGAAGCCCCTGATGTCATGCGGGCGGGATAGTCCCACCCTGCAGCTTCCAATTCTAGGAGTCCGGCTCTTGTCCCTGGGGGACCCAGGACAAGACACAGGTGAGAGTTTGGGGAGATATGCACCAGTGTCGGTCAAGCACTGGGACAGTGGCCCAGCCTGCTCCAGGAATCGCATGTATGCCAGCAGCAGTCCTGAGGCTGATTTAACCACCTGGATGACAAACCACTGGGAAATGGTTAGGGGCATGGCCCTGGCCCTATCCCTATTCTTCTAAGGTGAAGACAAAAGCATCTGACCAGGGAGGGCCTAGACATGGCCCTGGCCCTTCGTCTCCCTCAGGCAGGCTCAGCCAAGTAACCAGTTCGGAGTCTCAGATCTGGTTCAGGTCTGGCTCCCGGGGCTACAGGCCTGGGTCTTCCTAAATCCCTACGCTGAAGCCCTATCCTAGCACCCCAGAATGGGCTATATTTGGAGACATGGCTGGCTTTAAAAGAGGTAATTAAGTTAAAATGAGGCCGTCAGGGTGGGCCCTAATCCAATCTGACAGGTATTCTTCTAAGAAGAGCTTAGGACACACAGATGTTGGATTAGTGACCTGTGAAGAGAGGCTGAGGGAGCTGGCTTGCCTGGCCCTTCCAGTGAGGGTGCACAGAAGGCGCTGTCTATGTGGAGCAGGCTCTCACAGACACCGCAGCACCTTGGACTTCCCTGCCTGCAGACCTTGACAGTCCCACCGCCACCCCAGTCCAGGCTAAGGCAGAGATGAATTTCCAGGGCCCAGCTGTATCCGAGGTGGAGATGTCGGCACACCCACTTAGGTTTCCAACAAGGTAGATTCCTATCTCCCTGACAAATGCTTGATCTGGACTAGCAATTCTGCCTGATAAGGCCTTGCTCAGATATGACAAACTGTGAAAGACTGAGGGACAAGGACTCTCTGGCTCATAGGTTAACTATGACCCAGAGATCCCCAGGGGGTCAATACACCCTAACCCTTTCCCCAGCTTAGATCCTGGGGGACAGTGAGAGGAGGGCCTGAGGCAGGGGCTCTGGCCCAGGTTCACGTGCTGGCTGCTGTCCCTCTCTTCCCCCACACTTTCCATCCTGTCCCGCTTCCAAAATCAGAGAAACTCACAATGAAAAGATTAGGAGCCTTTTCTTGACGCAATGGGACTCAGTGGAGGCTGCCCTCCCCTCCCCATCTCTATCCTGGAACCTGTGAGGAAAAGCCTGCCAGCCCCCCAACAACAGAGGCAGTGCTGAAACGGTCCCTGTAGCCCCGGTGCTCAGGTCCTCCCAGCACAGCAGACACCCAGGAGAATGAATCTCCCTCATAAAGACATCCTAAGAGTCAACCGAATTGTAAGAGGGACTGTACCTAACAAATGCAATCAATGTAACCTCGTTTCGTGTACCCTCAATGAATCCCCAACAATAAAAAAAAGCAACCAATGAATCCCCAACAATAAAAGAAAATTGTAAAAAAAAAAAAAAAAAAAGGTCAAACAAGCTGAAGGACGCAGAGGCGACGCTGAGACGGCCTCCTGTGCTGCGCTTAGGGGCTTTGACCAGACCCTCCTGCTCTTCTTTCTCTGACTGTCCACACACTCAACTTCCTGTATCTCAGAAGCGTGAAGATGGAGTTCCTGCTGCAAGGCACCTGAGGCTATGTGGGCCGTGAACGACGGCTCCTGAGGACGTCTGAGGAGAGTGCTCTGCCTACCTGCCTTCAGCAGGTCCACCTTCTGTAAGTTAGGGGGCATGTGCTTCAAGGCGGCATTTCTAAGATAGCTCTCTGTGTTGGCCGTGTACCTGAAAGACACAAACTCACGTTGCTGTGGCACGAATGACGGGCAGCAGTCGCCAAGGTAACCAGATCCCACGGGAGCGGGCTGCGGACGGGCTTCCTGGACAAGACCACCAGGGCTGAGGGTCAGATCACAGCCGGGGAAGGGCGGGCCCCACACCCACTGCTTACTCACTCTTTGACGAAGGCAAACTCTTCTGGAGAAAGGCTGGAAGGCTCTCCCTCACGGCGTGTGTTCTCCTTCTCCAGGACATGAGGGAAAAACTTCTCTATCTGTGAGGATAATTAAAAATCATGAAAGCATCTGTCAAAGAAAAGGATGTGGTCAACATGAAGAACAGGGTGCACAGCCTGTAGCTGGGGAGAGGTGGAGAGGTGCATGGTAAGACATGTGCCTGTGTCTCTGTGACACCCCCGGGGACCAACTGCAAACGTGGGGCTGGGCGACAGCAGTCTGTGGGGACGTCTCTGGCGACATTGTCTTACTGTTGCTCCCTCTAATTAATGAACCAGTTAAGATTTTTATGGCATGTTTACCAGAACTGCTGAGCATTAAAAGACAGCTAATATATTAGGTGATAAGATTAGGACACAGAGACCAGGGAGATGGAGCTTAAGACAGATTAAGTTTCAAGCCCCACATTTAGGGGTCAAAAACTAAGCCACATAAATATAGCATGGTGCCTGGATGAAGTTATCACTTAACTTCAGGGGGGTTGGAGTCAGTGAGCTCAGCATGATGCACCATTACACAGGCTGCTGTGACGTGAGTGGTACCGCTACCCCTAAAATACCCAGAGTAAGGAAAATAATCACCTTGCTTTTCATAAAAAGAGCCAAACTATTAATACAATGGAATACTGTGTTTAGTACCAGGTAGTATAATTTAAGGACACTGACAAACTAGAACCTCTTTACAGAAGAGATCAGGATTGTAAATGTACCCAAAGGGCTGAAATGTGCAGTTGAGAGACTGTGATGAAACTTGTGAGCTGTCTTCAGGTGTCTGAAGCAGTCATGTGTGAAAGAGAGAATGCATTTCATTTGTAATAACTAAGTAAGACAATGAAACCAAATGAAAAGAAATTTCAAGAAATAATTTTACAGGATTAAAACAGGCATCATACAAAATAAGAATGTTTCACAATTTCATTTCTTTTTTTTTTTTTGAGATAGAGCCTCAAGCTGTCACCCTGATAGAGTGCCGTGGCATCACAGCTCACAGCAACCTCCAATTCCTGGGCTCAAAAGAGTCTCCTGCCTCTGCCTCCCAAGTAGCTGGGACTACAGGCACCCACCACAACGCCCAGCCATTTTTTGGTTGCAGCTGTCACTGTTGTTTGGTGGCCCGGGCTGGATTCGAACCCGCCAGCTCAGGTGTACGTGGCTGGCGCCTTAGCCTGTTGAGCCACAGGCACTGAGCCCACAATTTCATTTTTATAAATCAGACGGTCACAGAGCTTAGCAGAATGCCAAGTCATCCTCGTCCATTTGTTATCGACATTGTCCCTTTGCAAAATAATTTTTGCACCAGTTCTCCTCCGATCAACCAAAGCAATATCCCTCCCGTGGCACTGCCCTGTTGTAACTCCCGGGGACACTGTTCGCAGGGCAGCCAAATAGACTAAAGTTGTGCGTGGTGTCCCAGAGGTGCTTCCTGAGGACAATCTCTTGGCCTCCCTTACCCTTCAGCTACACTGCTAGTGGGCTCTGAGCAGCCCGGATGCCCCCAGCGCCCAGCCCAGCCTCTCCCCAGGACAGACGGCGCCGTGTTGGCAGGTGTCCCTGACCTTTGCCAGCCGGCACCGCAGGTAGCTGCTCAGGACATAGCGGAGTCTCTCCAGCTCCATCCGGTGGATACTGACCTTCAGATCCTCCTTCTTGACTCTCCTGAGATTTTCTTCCTATTACAAGAGAAACTAAGGTTTATAAAAAACAAGATGTTTAAGGACTGAGAATCATTGTCACTGGCAACACTGAGAACCCAAAGACTATGTTTCAGTCACAGGAAAACAAAAACCCAGAGTTCTCATTCACTTACCAGTTTTTAATTACATAAACAATCATATGACTACAATCTCGCTGGATAAAGTTTGAACAATACCCATTTTAGAAAATGACTATTTGGGTAGAATCTGAACATGGTCAGCTGGTAGAGCCCAGAAGAATTTGAATCCAATTGGAAAGGAAATATTAGAGCACATGGGCTCCAACCCCACTGTAAAGGAGATAAGGCAGCACACAGAAGAAAAAGCAGAGCTAAAACTCTGGCTGGAAAACTGTAAAATATCACTGTAGAGCTACTCTGAAGCCGATGATGAGGTAAGCCCAGATCATCCAAGCCCAGGACCACACACTCGAGTGTCTACAGGGGCTGGGCAGTGAATGACCTGCTGTGGTCAGCTGCTGTCATACAGAGATGTGGGCCCAGTGATGCCAGCAGGTTTTTAGACTTTTCAAGGGAAACCGATATCCAGATATTTACAGGGACTCTCATGTTTCATAAATACAGATGACTAATTAAAAACAAAATTGGTTGCACCAAGCACAACAGATTTGCTGCCAGACCACAGCCTCTCACTGTGCTGACCAAAACTTGCAGCTGTGTGGCCCTGAGACCACCAGCTCTTACCATGTGTTCTAGCTGCTCCACAACACACTCCACAATCTCAGGCTTGCTCTCCAGCAGCTCAGGGGCAAACTTTTCATTCATCCAGGCCTAAAAGATGAATGCAGGAAAATGTGAGCTCCCTTACAATACAGCAGAGTGACCCTGTAAGTCACATAAACCCCATGAGATCCACAGACGTCCCAGGCAGAGAAAACTGCCTACCAGTTGGAGATACTGAAAAGGCTTTGAAGACAAACTGTATTTAATGACTGATTTTCCTCATGCTCTTTCAGTGGGAATGGTGGGTTCACAACCTTATAGTCAAACAATATTAAAAAAAAAAAAAAATCACTGTTAACTTCAGTGGTCAGGATGAAATCCACCTGGAGAGGACCCCTGGTGTTCCCCAACAGCACCTTCCAGCCAGTTCTGCCACTGTACCAGCCCTGGCCACCAGGGGCACCAGCGTGGCTCCGTGTTGAGGTTACTCTGAGAGAAACCACCCACCTCTCCAGTCCAGAAGCTCAGAGCACTTTACAAATACTTTTTTTTTTTTTGAGACAGAGCCTCAAGCTGTCACCCTGGATAGAGTGCTGTGGCATCACAGCTCACAGCAACCCCCAACTCCTGGGCTCAAGCGAGTCTCCTGCCTCTGCCTCCCAAGTAGCTGGGACTGCAGGCGCCCACCACAACGCCCGGCCATGTTTTGGTTGCAGCCGTCATTGCTGTTTGGCAGGCCCAGGCTGGATTCGAACCCGCCAGCTCAGGTGTACATGGCTGGCGCCTTAGCCCGTTTAGCCACAGGCGCCGAGCCTACAAAATACTTTTTCATTCATCATTATTATGTCTCAGAGAAAACGTATATAGTTGTCTTCATCTTATTGAAGATATAGATTGAGTAATGTACTACAAGTCCCCAAATACAAAGGATTATAATGACGTGGAGGCTCATCTATTAAATAATTTTAGAGCAAGAGGTTAAGTCTCTAACGTATGATTCAGGCCCAGCTGCTCAGAACTTCTTAGAAATTACTAAGGCCCAGAGAGCTGAAATATCTGTAAGTGACTAAGGAAAGCTATACTTATCTTTCAATTACAGGAAGTTCACGTTAGCATTTTTTCCAACATCCTCTGGTCTCCGCTTCTCCAATTATCACCACCAACACACATTACGTGGGTTAATATGAAAATTTTGAGATACACAAAAATCAAGAAACATAAAAATAAATGAAGCCCTCCACCCCACCACACTGATAAGCTGAGCAAGCTGAAATCTGCACTGATGAAATCAGAAAGGACGCTGCTGTGTTCCTGAGAAGTGAAATAATGGACCATAACACAGTCTGTCTCAAAACTTTTATAGTGACCCACGCCACGTATTAGGTGCTGGGTATTATTACTGTTATAAACATTTTTTTTCAAATACTTGAGATTCTGTAATAGTGTTGCAGATATATAATCAGAAATTAAACCTGAATAAAGAACGAGAAAACATGAAATTTTCTGAAAGACTTATGGAGAGCAATTTTTCCTTTTAATTGATTTTATTGAATAGGTACAAGAATATTTATGCAATACATATTAAACATGAAAGACAAGGATATAAACACTGCATGTGTCATTAAAGAATATTATTATTATTTTGTTTCTTTTTCTTTTGAGACAGAGCCTCAAGCTGTCACCTTGGATAGAGTGCTGTGGTATCACAGTTCACAGCAACCTCCAACTCCTGGGCTCAAGCGAGTCTCCTGCCTCCGCCTCCCAAGTAGCTGGGACTACAGGTGCCTGCCACAACGCCGGCCATTTTTTGGTTGCAGTGGTCATTGTTGTTTGGCGGGCCCGGGGTGGATTCGAATCTGCCAGCTCTGGTGTACGTGGCTGGCGCCTTAACCGCTTGAGCCACAGGCACCAAGCCCATTATTTATTTTTATTATTATTTTTTTTTTTTGCAGTTTCTGGCCGGGGCTGGGTTTCAACCCACCACCTCCGGTATATGGGGCCAGTGTCCTACTCCTTTGAGCCACAGACGCTGCCCTATTTATTTTTATTTTTTATCATTATTTTAAAAGTTCTTGTGCCCTTCCCTCCTCAAAGGTAATCATTAGCCTAAATTCAGTGTTCAATTTCCTTTGCAGTTTCATCATATTTGTTTATGTTTCCCAACCTTTCCTGACAGAAATTCAAAGAAAATGATAGTGCTGTATGGTACACCAGGCAGAGTAAAAATGGAGAGGTTTAGGGACATCTTTCACTTACATTATGAAATTATAATATGATAATCAAACATAAAACATAAGAGAAAATTTGTATTAGTATAAATTGTTCAAATAAAATCTTTTCAAAATTTTTAGTGGTAGTCCCAGCTACTCAGGAGGCTGAGGCAAAAGAATCGCTAAGCCCAGGAGCTGGAGGTTGCTGTAAGCTGTGACACCATGGCACTCTACTGAGAGGGACAAAGTAAGATTGTCTCTAAAAAAAGAAAAATTTTTAGTAAGAAACTTGTGTTTAATCTCTGGTCTTCTAAAAAATAACCAGGTTCTGTGCTTGAAATGGCTGTATCTGGTTCCTGATCAAAGTACTGTTTTAGACAGGGTCTCACTCAGCAGCTCAGGGTAGGGCTGGAGTGCAGCGGCAGGGCCACAGCTCACTGTAGCCTCAAACTTCTTGGCTCAAGGGATCCTCCAGCCTCAGCCTCCATGTAGCTGGGACTATATAGGCACATGCCACTGGACCCAGCTCATTTTTTTGTTTTTGTAGTGATGGGGTCTTGCTATATTGTTCTGGCTAGTCTTGAACTCCTGGCATCAGGCAATTCTCCTGTCTTGGCCTCCCAAATCATTGGAATTATAAGTATAACCTACCATGCCCAGCCCCTGATCAAATTTTTTAATGACAACCTATTCATCACTGTATATGGGCTGATCTGTGTCCCCCTCTACAAGGTGACCTAACTCCCAGGACTTCAGAATGGGACCATAAAGGGTGCAGTTGCACACAAACTTTACGGACACCCTGTATTTAGGCTTTTTTTTTTTTTTTTAGATAGAATCTCAAACTGTTGCCCTGTGTAGAGTGCTATGGCGTTGCAGCTCACAGCAACCTCAAACTCTTGGGCTTAAGCAATTCTCCTGCCTCCCAAGTAGCTGGGACTACAGGTGCCCGCCACAATGCCCAGCTATTTTTTTTTTTTGCAGTTGTCATTGTTGCTTTAGCTGGCCTGGGCTGGTTCCAACCCACCACCCTCCGTGTACGTGGCTGGCACCCTGATGACTGAGCTAAGAGTGCTGCTGAGACAGGGTTTTTAAAAGGTTTATTGTCTCAGCGCCTGTGGTTCAACGGGCTAAGGCGCCAGCCATGTACACCTGAGAAATGATTTCAGATAAGCAGTAGAAATATAAACAAGAGGTAACTCAACTCTCATGTACACCTGAGCTGGCGGGTTTGAATCCAGCCTGGGCCCGCCAAACAACAATGACGGCTGCAACCAAAAGATGGCTGGGTGTTGTGGCGGGTGCCTGTAGTCCCAGCTACTTGGGAGGTGGAGGCAGGAGACTCGCTCCAGTCCAGGAATTGGAGGTTGCTGTGAGCTGTGATGCCACAGCACTCTATCCAAGGTGACAGCTTGAAGCTCTGTCTAAAAAAATAATTAACAAATAAAATAAAAGGATTATTAAGGTAAAACTGGGTCCTGAGGATGGTCCCTAATCCAGTATGCTGGTGTGCTCATCAGAGGAGATTAGGACAGACTCATGCACAGGGAAGACCCTGGGAGACACAGGGGAAGACGGCCTCCGGCAGGCCAAGAGCAGGCCTCAGAAGAAACCAGCTGAGCTTGCACCTTGGGCTCGACTTCCAGAATGGAGAGAATACATTTCTGTCTTTTGAGCCACCTAATCTCTGGTCCTTTGCCTGCAGCCCTAGTAAACTATAACAACCCACATGAAGTGAAACTCTGCATGGAAAGTAACAAACTTTTTTTTCTTTGAGACACAGTCTCACTCTTTGCCCTGACTAAGAGTGCCCTGGTGTCAGCCTGGCTCACAGCAACCTCAAAGTCCTGGGTTCAGGTGATCCTTCTGCCTCAGCCTCCCAAGTAGCCGGGACTACAGGTGCCCGTCACCACACTCAAACTACTTTTTTCTATTTTTAGTAGAGACAGGGTCTTGCTCTTGCTCAGGCTAGACTCAAACTCCTGACCTCAAGCAATTCTCCTGCCTCAGCCCCAAAAGTGCTAGGTGTGAGTCACTGTGCCTGATCAAAATGGTTAAGTTTTAAACCATGTTTTATAGGCTTTCCAGGACATCCTCCTGGAGCTGTGCTCATCACTGGCTCACCCAGTGGCACCGCAGATGGCCCTTGGGCTGTGCCACACAGCATAGGAGCTTGCTCCTGGCTGAGCAGCTGAACTCACAGCCCCAGACTGTCAGATCCAATTACCCTCAGGCTGCCATCCAAGGAATGCTGACAAGCCCACCCAGAAGAGCAACCAGCAGGGCTGTGGCTGTCCTGGTGGAGGGTCACCACGGTGAGGTATCTGTAGCAAACTAGTAGGCCGCATCACCCAAGGCAGACAAGTTCTGTCTTGAACAACAGTTCTGCAAGTTGGAACTTTACAGTTTCTTTGGCAACTTGTATTTTATTGTTGCATATACCTGGGAGTAGAATTACTAGGCCATAAAGTACGTACTTTCAACTTTACTAAATAATACTTTCTTTTTTTTTTTTAATAATTTTATTGAATCATAATTATGTATATTGGTGCAATCACAGGGCACGATTCATATACATTCAGAAATAACTAAATAATACTTTCTAAAGTGATTATACTTATTTATACCCCCACCAAATAATGGCAGGTATAAATACTCTACATTTTCCCCATGCTTTATATTTCTTACCTTTTCATTTCTGCCAGTCTGATAGGTATGAAATGATATCTCTTGGTGCCTTTAACTTTCATTTTCCTGATTATAAAAAGGTTAAAAATCTTTTTCGTGTGCTTATTGGCCAGACTGGCTTCCTCTCCTGGGAGATGCCTGTTAAGTCTTCATTTTCCTATTGGGCAGTCCGTAAGGCCCATTTATGTACTGTGGATGATCAGTTTTTGTCAGTTATAATATTTTATAATTATCTTCTCCCAGTTTGTTGCCTTCCATGTCTTTTTATTCTCATCAAGGCACATAAACGAAAGTTCCTAATTTTAACGTACTTCCTTTACGCTTTATGATTTTTGTCTAATGAACCCTCTCCTGATGAAGCAGGAGTTCCTAAACTGCATTCCACAGACTAAGTCTGTGGACGGATGTCGTGTGAACTCCCTGAAATTCTGCACAGGTGCATGTGTACGTTAGTCTGTTAAGAGGGACTGGTATTTTCACTGGTGCCCCCAAAAGGTCTATGATATAAAAACAGATTAAAAACTGCTGCTAAACAGTAAGGATTATTATAAAAGATAGATTCAAAAATCATCTTCCTTCAGTTTTGTCATTCATGATACCATGTTTGGCAGGAAAGAATGAAGAATATTAAGTAGCTAACATGCCCCTCTGGGAAGGGGCAGTTAGTGAGAGAGGGTTCAGACAATTACTGTTAACAACTAAGATTTAGTGAGTGATCAGCATGAGTCAGAAAACATGCTGAGCACGTTATACAATAATATATTATCTCATTTAATTGTCCCAACAACACTGGCAAGTGGCTACAATTATTATCTCCATTTTACAGTCAAGGAAAGGCTTGAAACAAACTACAGAACTTGTTTAAGGTCACATAACAGAGGAATGGGATGGAGAGATTTAAATCCAGATAGTCTGAACTCCCAAACTACCAGAGCTTCAAAAGAAGATGTCTGTAAAGCACTTAACACAGTTACTGGCACACAGGAAATACTCAATACATCATAGCTATCATGACTAAAAGAATTATTTCAGAAATGATTTCAGATAAGCAGTAGAAATATAAACAAGAGGTAACTCAAGAAAATGCTTGTATATGGGAGGAAAAGGAAGGAAATGACCAGAATCCGGCCCTTAAAGAAAGTGCTTTATGGCAGATGTCTCAAGGGACTAAGAGGCAGAACTCTACCATCCCTGCAAATTCCAAGTAGATCCTTGCGTTCTTAAAGTGCCCAAAGTTATGTTATTAACTCCCCTTGAGGATTCTGTGTGTGACACTTTCAGGTTTCTGATGGAGGACATCTCCCCTACTTTGTATCTCTGTGTAGATGGTACGGTAAGATCTAGTCCCTGTTCTCTTGAGGTATGCCTTGAACTCCATTAAGATAAAAATAATAAAACTCTAAGACTGGAGCAAAGGGAATCCACATGGAATGCTTACCTGCTCCAGCCTTTCCACCAGCTCTGCAGGAGTGAGGACCACCTCCTCACTGCCCCCATCAGAGTCTTGTCCCAAGAGATCCAGCTCCTCTGTCATCTTCTCTGAAATGGAAGCCTACGGAGAACAAAAGCAGCGTAGCCCTCAATGTGTTTCCCTCTGTTTGAAAGAACAGGCAGCTATGCACCTGCAGCGAGGAAAGGGTTGCCTGGGTCGGAAGGCCGCTGGGTAAACACTCAGACTGCTTCAGCCTTTCAGGCTTTGTCTCTTCCTTCCAGGCGTAGGTCGGATACCGGTTTCTCAAACAGGCTGTCCCTTCTGCTTCCACAGGGCACACCTCCAGCAAGCACCTGGCTCACACCATACAAAACCGACTCCCGTGAGCCTTTCCCATAGAGCGCCTCAGTGGCTGTGCTGTTTTAGTTCCAAATCCACGGACCTGCTCTGGGCGTGGCACGAAGTACTGGGCTACTAGGGCCTAGGAAGCCCCCGCACCCGGCCTGATGCTTAGGTCGCAGCTGGCACTCACGAGCGCTACGAGAACTACTCGGGGCCTCACTTCCCGGAGCCACAGGCCTGGCGACATCAGGCGGGTCGGTGACCGCAAAGGCTCGAGGCGGTGGGTGCTGGGGCCGAGGGAAGGCCCGGAGCCCGGAGGACGGAGAGATTCCTCCCTCCCTCCCACTATCTCGGAGCCACCGACACGGGCCCAGCCCTCCCCCACCGAGGGCCCGCTCGGCTGCTCACTCGGGGACCTGGAGGCAGAGCGGTGGGGCCGGGGCGAGGGCAGGAAGCTCGCGGGGAACCCCTGGCAGCGCGAGAGCAGCGGAACAATCCGTGCGAACCTCGCCTAGCACTTACCTGACCCGCCGGCTCCAGTTCCCGCGTTCACTCTCGGAAACTCTCCGTCCGGGCATCACGTCACCGCGCACAGGCACCGCTAACCAATCACGGCCTAGGAGGAACCGGCCGGCCGCTTCTGCGACTCCGCCCACCCGAGGGAGGAGGTGGAGGGAGGTTGGTCCGGGTTAGCCCCGCCTACCCCGGTGGGCAGGGGGGAGGTGAGGTCCCGACTGCACTGCCCGGGTACGGACGGTAGGGGGCGTTCGCCGCCGCGGTCGAGAAACCCGGCAGCGCTGCCCGCGGGCCCGGGCTGCAAAGCCTGGTGCGGGCGGGCCCGGCGGAGAGCGGGGCTAGTTAAAGCAGGCCCTGGCTGTGTGGCCCTCCGTTTTCCCCGTCTTTGCCGGGCCTTCGGCAGTGCTCAACTACCAGAAGCGCAGTTGCAGCCCGCCAGCAGCAGCGTCGTCTGGGAGCCCGGGGAAAATGCAGATTCTCCGGCCGGTCCCTGACCTCCCAGCCGAACCTCTGGGGGTCGCTGCAGCCGCAGCCCCTGCCGGTGATTGTGCTGCAATGAGAATCACTGTTAGCAAAGCCTCCCGCGCAGCGGCTCCACCCTCTGGGTTACTTGGACACAGGTTGCTTTTGATGCAGAAGAGCAAAAAAAAAAAAAAAAAAAAATGACACGGTGTTTGTATACACCTTCCCTCTTCGGGTGATGTCAGTTTTTCTTCTCTCATTTGAATGGCTGGTGCTTTTCTCTCTGCTGTCCTCTGGTTTTTGTGCAAAGTGTCACTTCTGGCTTCCCTAAAAGTGTTTCTTTTCTTTTCTTTTTTTTTTTTTTTTGTGGAGACAGAGTCTCACTCCATCGCACTCGGTGGAGTGCTCTGGTGTCACAGCTCACAGCAACCTCCAGCTCTTGGGCTCAAGTGATTCTCTTGCCTCAGCCTCCCGAGTAGCTGGGACTACAGGAGCCTGCCACAACGCCCAGCCATTTTTTGTGGCTATTGTCATTGTTGTTTAGCAGGCCTTGCCGGGCTCAAACCTGCCACCCTCAGTGTATGTGGCTGGTGCCCTAGCCACTGAGCCTCGGGCGTTGAGCCACATTTCTTACCACAAGGAAGCTGTCCTCCAGCTTCTGTTTCCTTCCTTAATAGAGGTAGGACCTTAAACAAGTCACTTCTTGGGACTTCAGTTTCACCACCTATGAAATAATAAGAATGTGAGTGTCTGAAGGCAGAGTATCCCTCTGCCAGGAAGCTGAGGGCCCTGTCCATTTCTAAGACCTTTGATTCCAACGAACATTCACCAGACAAAAACACTGTAGAGGAAAACAGGTTTGCAGAGAAACAGTTCTCCGTAAAGAAGGAGTATTAAAGGAAACATCGAGAAAGTGTAGAGATGCTGAGAGAAACAGCTCAGACTGGTGGAGCCATCTGTCAGGCAGCACTGGAGGGGTCAGGAAGGTGGGAGGAAGGACCCATCTTCAATTTCTTTACGCAGAAAGAGGAGAAAAATCAGGAGCACCTGGTTGATGTGCACCAGCTGTCAAGTTTTTCTTTGAAATACTGACATAGCCATATAAATGGAAGGCGATTCATTAAAATGATCACATAAAAAGGAAGATTACATAGATTATGATAGCAGGAAGACAGAGCTTGAGGGTGGTGAACGTTACTGCAGGACAATTTGTAGGCAGGCGCAGGGGATAAAAAGAGCAAGATGAACACACTAACAGGAATTCAGACAAGGAAGCGTGAAGCAGCAAATGCCGCAAAGGAAGGAGAAAGCTACCGCCCAAAGTTGAAGAGGAGGACAGAGAAAACAAGGTCCTGTGCAACTGAAAAAAAGTGACAGCTCAAAGCCCTTCCAGGAATTCTCCGTGAAGATGGTAGTGGAGATGATACACACAGCAGATAGAAGCAGCCAGAGATGCGTTAGTAAGAATGAACCTGATTCTTTAAACGCCAAGGATAAGAGATAAGAGATTGTGCATCTATACAGAATTGCGAGCTTTCTGGAGAAAGATGCTTTCACCGCACAAGGTGACACCATCACTGGTGCTCTCTCGCTGCCCTGGCTGTTTCTTGCCATTTCCTTCCTTTGACTTTCATCACATTCTTGATCTCACTATGCTAAGAACCAAATGAAGGTTTGGCAGTTTATTAGTTAAGCAAAATTTAACCCCAGTTTTTCCAAATGTATGAAGATTGGGACTAAGGATAAGAAAGAAAGAAAAAGGCAGCTTGCATTTTTAAGGAAAGTGGAAAAGTCCTTTTGACCTTATAAGAAAAGCTAGTGGCTGGTGGATTTGCAAGTGCAATGGCAATGGCTGTGATGGCTCCGGTGCTGGAAAACTCAGGAGGCCAAGGCCAGGCATGGGTCCCCTTACAAATGTATAAGATATGGGCAATTTATGATATTCCTAATTCTTTTTTTCTCCTCTGACTCTAGATCCTCTGAAACACTGTGAGGACATGGAAGAACTATCCTGCTTTTTGCTTGTTGCAGAATATATAAGGATCACAAATTAAACAAAAATTAAATCTATCTTCTTAACACTCTGACCAAATGCATTTTGACTAAATGAGTTAAGCAAAGAAAAACGTGACCTTCCCTAGAGAAGTACTTGTGCCTTTATGCCATTGGCATTGCTGATGAAAAGCTTGTGTATTAAGTACCGGGAAGTTTTTTCTTTCTTTCTTTTTTCTTTTCTGAAACAGAGTCTCACTCTGTTGTTGCCCTAGGTAGAGTGCTGTGGCATCAGAGCTCACAGCAGCCTCAAACTTTTGGGCTCAAGCGATCCTCTTGCTTCAGCCTCCTGAGTAGCTGGACTACAGGGACTGACCACTATGCCCCACTAGTTTTTCTATTTTTAGTAGAGACAGGGGTCTTGCTCTTGCTCAGGTTGGTCTCAAACTCCTACGCTCAAGCAATTCACCTGCCATGACTTCCCAGAGTATAGAGATTATAGGAGTTTGAGATCAGCCTTAGCAAGATCGAGACCCTGTCTCTACTAAAAGTAGAAAAAATTAGTTGGGCATTGTGGCAGATGCCTATAGAGCCTAAGAGGTCGAGGTTGCTGAGAGCTGTGATGCCACAGCACTCTATCCATGGCAACAGAGTGAGACACTGTCTCAAAAAATACATTTTCTTGGGTGGCGCCTGTGGCTCAGTGGGTAGGGCGCCAGCCCCACATACTGAGGATGGGGGGTTTAAGCCCAGCTCTGGTCAAACTGCAACAAAAAAATAGCCAGGTGTTATGGCAGGCACCTGTAGTCCCAGCTACTCGGGAGGCTGAGGCAGGAGAATCACCTAAGCCCAGGAATTGGAGGTTGCTGTGAGCTGTGACACCACGGTATTCTACCGAGGCTTAATACATGAAACTCTGTCTCAAAAAAAAAAAAAATAATAATAATAATAATAATTTTTCTTAAGTACCAAATTTTCTAAGAAGAGTCAAGACAGAACTATAATTGTTACTATTATTTATTTCTACATGTTGCATCTATGAATTATACATCTTTTGAGATGTCAATACTTGAAATCTTAAATATTATGATATAACCAGCCTTTATTGGGTTAATTGAAGAGAGCTGTGAAATTTAAAATTTGTGACATCTTGGAAACAAACATCTGGTGTAATGTCTGGGTCTCTTCATTAAAACACTGCTCACACGGCTCGGCGCCTCATCGGGCTAAGGTGCCAGCCACGTACACCTGAGCTGGCGGGTTCCAATCCAGCCCGGCCCGCCAAACAATGATGGCTGCAACCAAAAAATGGCTGGGCGCTGTGGCGGGCACCTGTAGTCCCAGCTACTTGGGAGGCGGAGGCAAGAGACTCGCTTGAGCCCAGGAATTAAGAGGTTGCTGTGAGCTATGATGCCACAGCACTCTACCCAGGGTGACAGCTTGACGCTCTGCCTCAAACAAACAAAAAAAAGACACTGCTCACAGGTTTCTTACTGGTAAAAGCAAACGTCTTAACCAATCGAGTTCAATAGTCACCCTCTCTCAGAAAGGCTAGAAGACAGGGTGATTGTGTTCTGCCTCCATAATCAGAGGATGGGAGGATTGCTTGACACCAGGAGTTTGAGACTAGCCTGGGCAACACAGTGAGATCCTGTCTCTACAAAAACAAATAGAAAAATGAGCTGGGTATGGTGGTGTGCACCTATAGTCCAGCTACTCAGGAGGCTGAGGCAAGAGGATCACTTGAGTTTGAGGTTGCTGTGAGCTGTGATGATAGCAGGCAACAGAGCAAGCCCTTGTATCAAAAACACAAACAAATAAAAATGCACTTTTACTAGAAGATTAAATAAGTTAAGAGAATTAAGGAGAAGTTTACTTTCAACTGTTTTCCTCTTTTAATCACAGCTAGATTTAACGTCACACTTAAGCGATGTCAAGGATGATTAATAAGGGACAAAATGTGAACAGGTCCATTTCTTGTTTACATTGCTTACTGTAGAGGTCTGGATACGATTCCTTTCCTTTCCCTGGGAATTCTTGATCTAGAAAAGAAAGGTCACAGGAATGCTCAGGAGTGGTCTCCAGCTGCAGTTGGTGTGTCCTCTGGCGTCTTTCAGAAGGGAACTTTTCAAAGGGAGCACATGCGTCACTATCAACTCAAACCACTTTACTAAGGCAGGTGTTCCAAAGTAACTCTGCTCTGACGCTAACCTGCTGATCAACTCAGCTCTCATTCACCCTCCTTACAAACACGTGAGTGCCAACTATGCAGCACTCGCTGTGTCTGAGGACGCTGGCGTCTGGAAGATGCAAGGCTGAGAAACCACCTCTGGTCTCATGAAATCTGTCATCTCCTTTGTTCCAGAAAGGGGTGGATGGGAGCAGACTGCTAGGCGGAAAGGGAGATTAAATATGTGAACCAAACAAATACAGCTCCAATACTCTGACCTTCTTTGACATTAAAATATAACAAGCAAAAAACAAAGCATGTTACGCCTGAGAAACTGACGTCAGCTTATTTTAAGAGCCAAGGTCCAGCAGAAATGGAAGGATAATTGGGTGTCACAACCTGTTTTGACCACTGGTTACATGAGTATTGTTTACTACTAGTTTCACCGATGAGCAAAGGGCACTGAAAATTTCATATAGGAAAATAAACTCACAAAAGAAAAAGTCGGCTCAGCGCTTGTGGCTCAACGGTCTAAGGCGCCAGCCACGTACACCTGAGCTGGCGGGTTCAAATCCAGCCCAGGCCCACCAAACAATAATGACGGCTGCAACCAAAAAATGGCCGGGCGTTGTGGCGGGCGCCTGTAGTCCCAAGTACTTGGGAGGCAGAGGCAGGAGACTCGCTTGAGCCCAGGAATTGGAGGTTGCTGTGAGCTGTGATGCCGCAGCACTCTATCCAGGGTGACAGCTTGAGGCTCTGTCTCAAAAAAAAAAAAGAAAAAGTCAGAATATAGACTGTATTTTATAAATTGGTATCTCATTTAAAACTGAGTCATCAGATGATACAAGATAGTAATAATATAATGGATACCTTTTTCCTAACAAACCATTTCAATCTGTTATTTCTTTAAACGAATACTATTTTTAATTATTAGAGACTATTTCTTAGATTTTTCACCTATGCTACTATATTTGCTTTTTTTTTTTTTTTTTGCAGGTTTTGGATGGGGCCGGGTTTGAACCTGCCACCTCCAGTAGATGGGGCTGGCGCCCTACTCCTTGAGCCATGGGCACCGCCCTATTTGCTTATTTTTGAAACAGAGTCTCACTACGTGGCCCTGGGTAGAGTGCTGTGGCATCACAGCTCACAATAACCTCAGACTCCTGGGTTCCTCAGACTGCTGAGACATGAGCAATCCTCATGTCTCAGTTTCCCTAGTAGCTGGGACTACAGGTGCCCAGCACAATGCCCAGATAATGTTTCTATTTTTAGTAGAGACAGGGTCTTGCTCAGGCTGATCTCGAACTCCTGAGCTCAAGCAATTGGCCTCCCCGAGCTAGGATTATAGGCATGAGCCACTGTGCCCAGCCTTCTATGTGCTCTTTAAGATAAGGTAAGACATTGAGAGGCATGACATATGATACAAATTTAAGATGTCTGTTTCAAACCCTAAGCTAGCCTGCTCTACAATACATTATAACTCTAGTAATACTGTCCATCTGCCAAACTGAATGCCACAACAGCTATCACTTTACCAAATCACACCAAATATGACACACAGACAGTTTGTTTAAGAAAAGTTTTACTAATGTGTTAACATTTCAGCAAAATTATTGCAACGGGTTTGAAAGGCAGACAGACACAACTATTACAGGGTGTAAAGTAACAAAAGAAATCTTTACACAAAATATTACACAAACCTATGGGATTTGTTAAGTAATGAACAGACCCAGAAAAGAAATTAAATCTGAAAGAGTAAATCCAGTATTAGCACCTACAAAATCTCAACACAAAACTTGGAACCGTTTCACTTTCCTCACATTAATTTATCCTTCTCCTGCACACAGTGCTCTCACACCCCATAGAACAAAAGGCATGAGGAGCCCTGACCCAGGAACAGCCAAAACAAGAGCTAGAAATACTGACTCGGACTTGACATTGACTTAGAAATAACTTAACTGATTGAATGTGACCCAATCACAAGATTTCTGTGCACTGAATATTGTATATGAGAAAATTCTATGAGTTATGGGGTTTGCCAGAAGGGATAGTTAAAAATTAGTAATATACAGTATTATTCCTAGCAAATTTTTTTCATAAGTTATATTTATAACAAAACTATAATTAAAATATTTATTACACGTGCTCGTGACGCGTTCAGGGACACAGCAGGGACGTTCATGTGTCGGATGGTCTGGCGTCCACGTCATTGTGCTTACTTATGTTTGTGATGACGAGCAACACACACCACGTCTTCCCAACATCCAAGGTAATGCAGTGACATACAATTTTCCAAAGAAAATAATTAGAAAGTGTATTAAATACTGCTTTAATTAGGAATGATCGCTATAATAAGACAAATAACATTATACATTATTTTTTCAATGAGCTTCAGTTTGAGAAACTGAATAGCAGAAATAGATCTTAAGATCTGAATCATGGCAAAACTGGGAGTTCTTTGAAATCTGGGAACTGCAATAGCAAAACCACAGATACAGCTAAGCCCCGGAGGAAGCATCTTATTAATTTGGGGGAATCAGACGGAACACTGGCTGAGCTATGATGTGATGAAGTCCAAAGCCACCCGAGAAGCTGGCCCAGAGAATGAAGAGAACCAATGGTACATACTGGTGGCAGATACGAAATAAACTTGTGTTGGGCAGGGCTGACCAACTGCACATTTTGTTAAATGGCTTTGAATAAAAAGTGAAATGCTTCATTGTGTTTTCTCAGAAACTAGTCAGAAGATTATAGAGTCCTACACAATTTGGAGACACAGAGTGGACTGAGCGACTAGAGGTCACTCCAGGTGTGGGATTTAGAAAGTTAGTCCTTGGAGTAAATGGCACCGTGGCTCTGGCAGCAGATACAAAGGAATGATGCTCTGGAGAGGAGGTAGGGACGCTCTGCAATCAGCCAGTGCATAGACGAGGGTCCCAGCTGGAGGCGGGAGCTATAATTAGAGGCAAAACAGTAAAGGTTTTAGAAAAGAATGCCAAAAATAACTTCTAAAACCATCTCTCTGACATCCATTGTTATGAGTGTATGATATGTGGGCCGTGCTCTACTAACCCATGATTCTAGCTGATAAAATCCGTACACTTGTCTACATGAGTAAAGAGCTCAGCAGTGAGAAGTTGAAGTCCTCTGTGTTGCCTCTCTGACCCACATCGGGAGAGGGACATGGCAGAGGATCCCGTGCTGACCGCAGGTCCAGGCTGCCTGGGTTGCTACATACTGGCTGTTTAACTGTGGACAAGTAATTTAAGCTCTCTGTGCCTCAGTTTCCTCATCTGAAAAATAGTGATAACAGTATTTCCCTCTTAGGGTTGTTGTGATGAATATAATTACACATTCAGAACAGTGGCAAACAGCTATTTGTTGTGATGATCATATATTCCATTTTTTATGTAAAGATGACAGAAAATACCAACATGTCTAATAATCAAGACATGAAAATAAAGATATACGCAAGATATTAAAAGCATTAAACTTAAAAAGAGCAAAATATTTAAAGCTCCTTTTAAAAATAAAAGCCCCCTCCCATGGTTTGTGTGTTCTTTTGCTAAATTACTAATTTAATTCCTACTTATTGCTCCTGCAGACACCATGCAGACTTAATAAAAATGGTAGAATTGAATGAATTATTCTTAGTGTCTCCCCTCTTCTCTAAGAGCTTAGTCCACACTGGGTCCTGAATCTAAGGAAAACATAGCTCTGAGAAGTACATTGTATTGAACAAAAATATTTGCATTTGTGAAACTATCCAGAAGTCCTTAATGTAAATCCTCCCCATTTCCAAACTTTGCAGTTGTTTGAATACTGATAGATTAACCTCTGGTGTGTAATTGCTCAGAGGCCCACACCACCTCAGAAAAACATAGTTACACAATAATAGCTGTGAAATGAGTCATGGCAACTGGATGGTGCCAAGTCAACGCAGCTGCAATTGATAAAACAAACTTATTCCAAAGGCATGCAACAAAACCACACATAAAGTTCCTGGTTGCTCATTTGAAAAATATCAGTTTGGAAACCATACACGAGAAAGTGTACAAACAAGTACCACTGAGTGTTCCAAAACAAAGCCTTTTAAAGAAGCAAAACATATGGCAGAGGATGTCATTATTTACATCTTTGGGTTTCAAGGTGACATATTCGTGCTAAAGAAGGCAGCTTAGGAATGCGGACAGCTTGTAGGACTGGATAAGGTACAGGGACAGACAGAATGTATTCTTTGAAAAAATACTGAAAAACAGAAAAGGGGGATAAACATCTGGAATCATCTGGGGAACTCTTTCCTCTTCCATGTTCCTGCTGCTGTAGTTACTAAGAGGAAATATGGTGTAAAAAACAGGGGTTTTACGGTCAATCATATCCTGCCTTGAGTTCATATCCTAACACTTGTTAACTGTCTGACCCTGAGGACATATTTAATCTGCTTGACCTGTGGTTCATCTGTAAAACAGGGAACATAGTTTTCAGGGTCCCTGTGAGATTTAGAAGCACATGTGCACATTACCCAGCACACAATACGTACCCTCAAAATACTACCTATTACTAAATTTGCCCTAGAAAGAATTACGTCTGCTGGAGTACGTTCCCTGTCTGTGTTGTCTGCAATCAAGGTCGGGGGCCAAGTGCAGCGCAGCGCGTCACTGACATCGGCAGAGACAGCAACGTGCTGTCTTCTGTCACTTACAAGACTGTGCTAATGCTCTTACGGTTTTATCACGATTCTGCCCATTCTTGTTAGTATTAATTAGTTTCATACTTATTAAAGGACATTCTTTGGATAAATATAACATAATATTTTTAAACAAAAGAATACAATTTATGGTTGTTCCCAGTAGGTAAATTTTCATCTGTAGGGCTCTGAAGCCACCTGAACATAATAAATGAAATACTCAGAATGTCCTACTCCTCTCTGAAATGTTCCTTTGCTTATTAAAGCCATTTGTCATATAAGTAGGTAAATCTCTGAAATAGTTCTTACATGCACAACTCAGCTATTTAAATGCTTAGAATAGTTTCAAAATATTAAAGCAAGGTAAATACCACCCCTCTCTGCCCCTATCAAAAAAACCAAACAACAAAAACACTCTGAAAACAATATGGGGGGGGGGGTCAGGATTAAATTCTCTACCACCAAGCAGAACTTGGGTTAAATAAACATTTTAAATATCAAGCTAATATGGTGATTAGCTTACACTAATACAGTGAATACACTGCTAATTAACTATGATTTAATGATTTATTTATCACAGGGAAGACAATTCAGACATCCTCTCAATTAGTGGTTCTCAACCTTCCTAATGCCATGGTCCTTTAAGACAGTTCTTGTGGGTCACAACCCACAGGTTGAGAACTGCTGCTCTAAATCTACAAAAACTGCATATAAACTATGCAATTTCATATTTACCTTTAATTCCATGGTTTATCTTCCACTGCTCATGCCTCTGTCTTCATAAATGGTGATTTCAATCTGAACAGCATGGCTGTTAAGAAAGCCCAGCAGAGCACAGCACACAGAGCAGGGCTGGGCCAGACGGCACCACCTGCACAACTTCATGTTCAGACTGTGCTGCTTATTCTTAAACTATCAAAGCTTTTTCCTATTTAAGTTAAACATGATGCTTTCTCCTTGGTGAAAATTTTAATATAATCACTCCTAGTATTCCACATGCAGTTCCCCCCAACAAGGACAATTTATTTAGGGGGAAAAAGAAATCTAAAAAAGATTGTTTATTTATAGAACTAGGGGGTTCTTAACTGTGAATCAATGCAAGTAATGAATTGAGACCTTCAAAAATGCCCTGAAATTATATGAAAACTTTTTCTTAGGAGACAGTTTGTGACCCCTGTAAGTTCAAGAGCCACTGCTGTAGGGTATAATAAAACTGCTGAAATTATTGTCAGCAGGAAGGTCTTGGATTATGTGACCTAGGTTTTTTTAAAAAAAGAATTTATTTACCCATTGCTGCACAGTTATCAAGCTGAATTATTTTTTCCCAATTTTATTTACCAAATTCACTCAGTGATTTTCAAAGCTTACTGCCTCCAAAATATATGCACAGTGTGTCAAAGGTAATGGAATTGTACATCTGGCAGCTGTAACTGATTTTAGCCCGTTGGACGAACCCAAGGAACTATACTTCCCTTGGAGGACAAGCCTCGCCACACGTTAGGAGTTTATACATTTCCAAGGGGCTTAGGTGCAGACTTTCTGCAGCTGAAATGCATGATTCTCACCTCTCTTGTTGTTACTACAAGATGCCCTCAGAACCACTAAGCCAGAGGCAACCAGAACGCTAAACAGCCTGCAGAGACCTGCTCAGTGCAAAGGAGAGAGAGAGGAAGCTTCCGGCAGGTGTGTGAGTCACACAGTAACTTCCCAAGGCAAATCCATATAAAAAACGGGAGTTAAATGTGCTCCAGCCAATGCCAGATAATACCAAGATTTTCCTTTTATAAATATTTAGACCTGCTGATCTGGACTAAAAAGATACGACTCGAAGTCCTCTCTCGATAGGGTCTGTCAGGAGGAGGCCTTGGGGAGCGTAGATCTTCTCATTCTGTTCTTGAATGTATTTAGAGACTTTCTTCAGAACCTGACAGAAAGAAACACCACAGATTTTTAAAAATTCTATCAGTTTTCCCTCCTTTAAGCATCAGCTAGATCCAAGATATTCAGGCAGTGGGATCATTTTCACAGCAAGTCCTATGGATCTGAATATGGCAGAACACAGCTCCGCTGGCTCTGCTCAGTCTGCTGCAGACGCACAGCACGGCCCAGCGGGCTCCGCTGGACAGTCAGAGGGTCTCAAAGCTGCGCACAGCACGGTCTGGCGGGCTCTGCTCTACAAGTCAGAGGTGTCTCAAAGCTGCATACAGCACGGCCCGGTGGGCTCTGCTGGACAGTCAGAGGGTCTCAAAGCTGCGCACAGCACGGCCCGGTGGGCTCTGCTGGACAGTCAGAGGGTCTCAAAGCTGCGCACAGCACGGCCCGGTGGGCTCTGCTGGACAGTCAGAGGGTCT
>CAUYON010113297.1:0-20092 GCA_963573935.1 Arctocebus calabarensis
TTTTATTCTTGTAGATTTATTGAAGTTCTGTATAGATCCTCGTTATTAAACTTTTGTCAGATTCAAAATGCACAAGTATAACTTTTGATGTTATATATTTCTGTCTTTATCAATATTAAGACTAAAGACATCAAAGATAAGAAAAACACCCTGACAAGTCAAGAAAATAGAGGGAGGAGAATTATTTTCTACAGCTTTAATACAATTTATTTGAAATGCACACACACACATGCACACACCATGCAGAATATAGATATAATTTATTTGTTGGACTCTGTCCAGTACAAACTTAACTCCTTTATGTTAACCCAAAATATCACAGGACTTTAATGATCATAGTTCTTTATATATAATCTAAGAGATAGGGCCTCCCACCAGCTCAATTCACTATTCCCCACAGAGATGGTGAATCACCTCTGACTCAGAGGTGATTACTGAAAATACATCTGAGCCAGTGATTCACTCACAACACAAGACATTTTCCTTAGCTTTTTAAAATCTGACAGATCAGTTTGGTATAACTGCACAGGTGAGACATCAGACTTAAGGTTGTTTTCTTTTTCTTTTTTTTTTTCCCTGGGTGTTCTTTCTCTCATTTTACTCCACATCATCAGTCTCATTCCCCATGTTATTAAAAGAAAATATTTTTTTCCCCATATCTCCTTTGTCATTCCCCTTTTTACATCCTCCCTTCCTTTCTACCTCTTTCCTCCATTCCCCCTCTTTTCTTCTAAAATGTTATATCTCTCTTTCTTTTTCTCCATTTCCTTCTCTGTTCTTCTCTACAGTCATTTGGTTTTAGGAATGAACTTTTCACCTCCTTCCCATATTAAGATTAAGATTTCATTTAATTGATTTAATGAGAAGATATACTTCTAAGGTGTCCTTTGAATTTTGCTTTCTATTGTCAATCTGAAGGAGAAAAACAGGATAAATCTCAGCTTCAGCTGTTAAAAGGGGTAATTTCCTTAGGAGTTTGAATTTGATCCCTTCAAGTTTTGTCCTAAAGTAGTTTCGTTTCACTTCTAATTGGTATGTCCCCACATTGGTCAGACTTCAGTTCTCCCTAGAGCCCAGAATAACTTCTCTCTATTTGATGCCATCTTTGGTCACTATTTACCCTTCTCGTGTCAAAGTCACAGTGCACTGTCTTCCATTTAAAATTGTTCTCTCTGCTTTTCCCTTCACATTTTCTAGGCTGAGTAGTGTTTTCTGGATAGGAAGAATCTATTCTCTTTTTTTGTCTCCTGTAAGGATAGACACTAGGGATCTAATTATGTCTCCAACAGATATGTTAGTTCTGAGCACAATATATAGTGTTTCCAGAAGCCTTTAGAGAGAACTGAATAACTGGCTCCATCCTGCTACTGTATTTGTTGGAGGGCCAAATGTCCACAGCTGTTCTAAAAAGGATGCATTTTAGTTATATGACTAAAAGTTTGATAAGCTAAAACTTTAAATGTTTTCTTATGTATTTTCACTATCTAACATTTGTCAAGTACTTATGTTTTTCCAGGCATTATCTTAAATGCTTATATTAACATTAATTGACATTATTATATCATTTAACCCTCACGGAAAATTTTGAAGTTGATGAATTATCCACATTGTACACCTGCAGAGGTGGGAGCACAAGGAGAAATGTGGGGTAACACTCTATCCAAACTCTGGTGGTCTGACATCAAACCTTACTTTAAAAAATTTTTTTTCAGATTAATATGCTGGTACATCCAATTAGGTTAAAGTCCAGGTTGTAGTTGTATCCTGCACCCCGGAAGTGTGTCTTATGCTTGGGCAATGTACTGGATGGGTATGAACTTACCCAATCCCCTAATTTGAATTAATTGAATTTTTCTCTCATGTAGGCATGTGATTGTTAAACTACTAGTTTTAATTAGTACTGAGCACATGCTTATTTTTTCCCATTCTTGTGATGCTTCACTTAGACGAATGTTCTCCAAATCTATCCAGATTATTGCAAAAGATGTTAAGTCTCTGTCTTTTTTATGGCAGAACAGGCTTCCATGGTATTCACATACATAGCACAATTTATTAATCCCCATTCACGTCCTGAAGGGAACTTAATTGATAAAAGATTTAAATCTAACAAACAAAACTGTAAAAACCCCAGAATAAAGTATGGGAAAAACTCTTAATCTTATCAGCCTACATAATGAATTTATGAAGAAAATTCCACTGGCAAAGTGCAGCAACATCTAAAATAAATAAATGGGAAGTGATTAAGTTAAAAACTTTCTGCACAACTAAAGACACAATCATGAAAGCAAAGAGACAAACTTCAGAATGAGAGAGGATAGTTGCATAGGTCAAATCCACAAAAGGGCTAATAACTGGAATCTACATAGAACTCAAGCAAATCCATAAGAAAATATCAAACGACCCCATTAAAACTGAACAAGAGACCTAAACAGAAACTTTTCCCATGAGGATAGATGAATGGGGGAAAAAATCCGTGGGGGAAAAAAATGTTTATTATTCCTCATCATCAGATCAAAACCACTTTGAGATATCGCCTAACCCCAGTGAGAAGGGCCCACATATCAGGACACAGAACCACGGATGATGGTGAGAGAGAACACTCATGCACTATTGGTGGGACTACAAACTGGCACAGCCTCTGTGGGAAGGATGGAGATCCCTCAACGAATTAAAAAGACACCTACCATTTGATCCTATAATCCCATTACTAGATATCTAACCAAAAGAGAGAAAGACATTTTTTCATAAAGACATTTGCACGTGAATGTTTATAGCAGCAAAAGTCACAATTGTAAAGATGTGCAAAGTTCTCACTCTTAATCATTATTCTGTAGCTGCCTGTTTTGGATAATCATGGTGAGGCTGATTTGGAGAATTTAACATTGAAATAGCAAGTGCCAAATGCTTTATTATGTGGTTAGTTGCTCTTCTTGTTAGTCCTCAGAAATATAGAAAATATTGTCATTTAATTTTATGGCTATTGAGAATTAAGCAGTTTGATTTTAGGTTTCTTGATGTTCCCCAGTAATGACTCCCAGTTTGCTGCTTTATAGACCAGCAAACATTTTACTTCTCCAGCTAGCATAAGGCATTTAGACTTTATTAATAAAAGAGTAGTCATAGTAACATGAAAAATATAATATTTAAAAATTTCAGATTCAGAAAATAAAAATTAGAGATGTCTAAGGAAAACTATCTATAGCTCTTCAGATAGCCTGATAATTTTACAAACAAAACTGTAAAAAATGTGAAAATATTCTTTGTGCAGAGAATCTTGAAATGCATTTAAATATCATTTATTTAATCTATTAAACTAGTACTATTTGGTGATCATTGTGCCAGGCACAATGGGAGAGTGGCATCAATTGTTGGGTAGTTCCTTTCAGATAGAGGGGTTTTAAGTGTCATCTGTGTATGTTACTGGTCACTCAATTCCCTCTCAGGGTGTGATGATGAAAAAAAGAACTCACGAATCTTTGTAAAATGTTATTTAATAATAAACCCCAATGCCCCCTCTGAGGTCAAGTCTTATCTCAGAAATCTTGTGAGTAGAAATGTATGTGGGTAGTATAGGAAGGAAAGCGTTAAATGAAAATGGCAATTTCTACGGTAGCCAAAGCAAGCAGCATTTGTAAAAAGGGTCAGATGGATTACGCCCCTCATCAACCAGCCCTACAGAGTCGTTGCCACGTCACCATTGTCAACTCCCTGTTCCACTCCAGGGGTAGACTTTCTGACAACAGATCTCATCAGCACCCTGAAAATACTTAAACTAATGTTTACTTTAAAACTTAGCATGCAATACAGACACATATTTAAATCCTAAAGTTATTTAGAATCAAAAAAATTTTTTAATTTTCCTCTCAAGGTCCACGTTCCCATTTGTTTCCATCCTTTAAGTCTTATAATGGTCATCAAGAAATGGTTCACAAGGTCGCCCATTCTCAGACATGCAAAGAACAAGGCAGGGAGAACAAACCTGTTCTCCTCAATTGGACCAACCACGCAGTTCCTGGAAAGCTTATTGACAGCTTAACCAAATGGTATGACAGTTTTAATTCCTTGGACTGTTTCCCACTTGCCTGATAATAAATGAATGAAATTTGGACAAGCATAAATCTGCAGCATCATCATTGGCAGAAAGAAGGGCAGTGTATTTGTCATTATAGAAGAATGAAAGATTCCTGAATATAGCTCATCTATGTCTGCTTGAGAAAGAAAGTGATTAGATATTGAGAAAAGTGGACAATGTTCTGTTTTAATGGAATAAAACAAAAGTCTGAATTTGACCTTCAGTCATCCAGGAATTTATCTTTCTATTTCATCTTACTTGTTTCTGAAGCTAGAGAAGTTAAAATACAAAATGTGGTGTCAATGCAATTACTGTTGCAGGGCTCTCTTACCACAATGGCTCTGGCAGATAGCTTATTCAGAATCTGTATGAACACACCCAGTGACAGCAAATCCCATCATGAAAAGGAAATGCCCATTCCCTTCCTTTATAAGTCTAACAGTGTAAAAAAAAAAAAAAGAGCTTTCTTGCTTTTGAAAAACTTCCATTCATTTTAGTAATCACCCTGGACATACCTTCACAAACTTGGAAATCACCACCAGTCAGTTAAACTCAATGATCCCACTTCTCTGTAACTAACGTCCTCAATTCTCAGTAGTAAATAATACAGATCCTTTAAGGTATTGTTCATAAAATACTGTTTTTAAATACTGTTTCACTACCGTGATCACACCCTTGGAACTTGATTTTAATTTACAATGGCTTTGTGGTAATGTGGTATACTGCACAGCCAGAAAGAAGGCGACCTCTCTCAGCATGAGCAGGCCTGGCACTTGTATCGAATGTAAACAATTTCACAGAGTATCAATTTCAGAGCATACATAAAACAAGGCTACTCTGTGTTCATAGTGGATTAAGCCCAAACTATCCTTAGATATTACACAGAATATTCAAAATATTCTTTGTCCTAACTAATATGAGTGCCTGCTGTTTTTTTTTTCTTTTCCCACATGTACAGCTTTAGTCTCACTTCATTCCTCCCATCTTCTTAATGAGAATTATTAAGATGTTCAATCACAAAACTGATGGGCAACAGCAAAGTAAAATATGAATAATCATTTGATACAAGATCTGAGAGACTAAGATAGTTCTAGTAGTAGAATACTAACTTATTATTTCTTATATTACTGTTACAAACAAATAATAAAATTGGAGTGAGTAGTCAATGAGTGCTTGGTCTGGACTGAGGTAAGCCGTATGCTGGGCAAATTACCTACAGTATCTCTTTCATGTCCACAGTTTATAAAGTGAGTATTGTTATTTCATTTTACATGTTAGAAAAAGTGAAACTCATGAGATTAACTAGCCTCAAATCTCACAACTAAAAGGAAGATATTGAAATTGAGATCTGAAGTCCATAAGCCAAGATTTAATTCACTCAGCTGAAGGCAGTGAGCAGGGTTGACATCCTTGCAGGGATTGCATCTGACCACACGAGGGACATCTTTTGTCCAACCAGAGAATGTGCCAACTAATGAAGGAAGAATTTATGCCAGTCTTGGATTAAAAATCATTTTTTGAAGAATTTCCATAAAGTTTGGGCAATTTTTAAAATTTCTATTAACTCTTAGTTCCAAATACATCTGCCAGTTTTTATATGCCAAGTACCAACTAACAGATCGTTCTGTATCAGACAATTTGTCATTTTGTTCCATCATTGATGGGATGGAACAAAAAGTTGTAGATATTGGTATCCAAGTCCTTCTACTGTGTAACTAATCAGGATTATGGCTTGTCACTATGATCTTACTCTGCCCAGGAAGATGATGGTTCATAAACATCTTTTTGGTAATTTGAAAAAGTCTGCATGGTGATTTGTATTGATTAGAAAACAGAGATAACAATTCACCATACTAGTTAGGAAAGGTTAGGAGCAAAATTACCCACCAAATACACATTTGACATTATGAAAATTCACACAAAATTATAAACATTACAAAAATGTTTGTAATGTTTGTATAAAAATTACAAAAATAATTATCAAAGTACCAAAGATACAGGCTGTAGCTCCAAAGCTAATGATAAAAAAGACTCTAAATCCTTCTTAGAAAAACAAAAGAGAGAATATGTGTATATCACCCTTTACCCCAAATTTGACCAACTCTTGTTAGTAATTTCCAAAAACAGTTAATTCAGACAATGTCAATTTCTGAGAAAGAAATAATTTAGTTGTGTAGTTACCAAGGCAGTGATGATTTTTTGGCTCCCGCTTTATTGCAAATGGTATCAAGCTGAATCCTTTGGAATTGAAATCACTTTCTGTGAATATTCTTTGATAATATATGACAAAGGGCAGCTTCAGGGGAAATGAGTCTACCCAGATTCTTGAAATAGGACCACAAATTAGCACAAAGCCAAAGTTCTGTAGGAAATTAGAAAATACCACAGGCATATCAGAAATTGTTTTGTTGCATGTTGAAAAGAGTGCCAAACTAAGTGTCATAAAGTAAAAGATCTGGAAAGAGATTTACATTTCATTATTTAGCATCATAGTTTTTCATTTTAGTGTATCCACCATCCATTTATTGTAAGCTACATGAAGACAAGTACCACTGTCTTCCTCGGGCATTATTGTACTACAGTTCTTTAAGAGAATAAATGAGTGAATGTAAGAATGAAAATCTGTCAGACTTCTTACAATACACACCTATTATTTTGTGTGCACAGCATTTACTGCACATTTATCTCCTAGAAAGACTTCTATTTTCCCAAGTGACCTACAAATTTCCTACTCTTTGCTCTCTGTTTAGTTAATATACTGTTATGTTATTCAGTGGAGAGTGGCAATCTTCCATCTCTCCAGCTATAGAAACTAAATTTGGGGGATGTAGGGGAAACATTTAGGCTAGGATTTTTGGTTGTATGAAAACTTACATATTTTGAAGGCTATCACATGATAAATGTCTTGCTGAGAATGAAGTTAACCTAAACTAAGAAAAATGCTAGGAGAAATGCAGAAATAGTGGAAATACACACACATGCACATACACAGACAAAGATAGAAAAAAGAGCATTCTGGTCAATTTGGTTCGTTTTGGCCATTCTTGAACTTTGGCTTTCTGAGAAAATTAATTACATTCTTATGCTTAAATTATTTGTAATTGAATCAATTTTATTTATATCTAAAAGAGTTAATAATACACTCTTCTTTGTACAAGTGGCGAAACTGGCTTCCAGAGGAAGTTGCTTAGATACAATCCTTTATTATAGTGAAAGAATTGTGGGTAGATCTGTGCTTTCTAACTTCTAGTTCTTTCTAGTATCCCACATTGCCTTTATTAAATAATGCACACCGCATGTTAAAGGCATGGAAGATTAAAAAAAAAAAAAAGGAATACTCAGCACTTCATGTTTGAACCAAGACAACAATTTTCTTGGAGAAAAGAGCCAAAAATCTACCTCCCAAAGATGCACTGGTTTTCTCACTTAGATCACTCCAAAATGGAAGTAGGATTTGAATTTGTGAGTTCATTTAGTCATTTAGATTTCTGCTGAAGCTGCCCAAAGAGAGTCTATGCCCAATACAGTCGAAGAAATTAAGTAAAACTACACACTGAAATTCATATTACCAATAATAGCACTTGTTCACTCGGCAAGTAATTTGTAGTAATATTTTGTAATTGATTGCAGTTTCTCATAATTCGACATTGAGCCATTTTTTTTACTAAATATTAGTTTCACTTCAGAAGCCCAGTACTAAGAAAAGAAATTAGCAGTTGATGGCATGTCCAGTATTTAAATACTTTAAATAGCAAAGGAAGTAGAGAGTTAAGAAGAAAGTAGTTAATGAACAGGGGTTGGATTGCCTAAGTGGTTCTGTACTGAAGTAAGTATTTCATATTATTGGATTAACAAACATTGGAGTTGAGTGAAAGAAAGGAAGAATACAAGCTTGCAATGCATTGGACCTTTAATGGATATTAATTTTCAGCTAATCTATCACCTTTTAGGTTAACTTCCAAATATCCATATCTTCTAGAGGCATAAAATAATTTAAACCTCCTTAAAGATTGTATGAAAGCCTTTTGAATCCTTTGTTTGAGTCCACCATTGTCATTGTGATAATTTGTGGATCAATAGAAAGGGATAGACTCTCACTTGCTAGAGTGATATTATCTATTCAATGCACTTTTATCTCAGATGGCAGAGAAGGAAACTCATAGACAGGATGACATTTTCATTATATTGAGCATTATGTAATATCAACATATATAGAAGTTCACTCATCTATTTTGTATAGATGTATAAAACATTAGAAATATTTTTTTAGTGGGGGCTGGCAAGTATAAATGTTATAAAATACAGATTTACAAAGTCAAGTATTTAGTTTTCTCTTTGAAGTTCCAAAAACTACTACCATCTCTATTTTAACTACTTGGTCTCTCCCCATCTTCTCCCCATTTCCAGTCCATCCTACAATTGTACCATTCTGTGGGGTTTTGGTTTATTGTCATTTCATGATCTGTTTCTTGGGACTGTATTTTTGTTGTTGTACAAAAGCCCTTCGAAATCCTACAGCTCTGAGAATTTAAGTGCTCTAATGTTCAAACATCAGTATTTTATTTTAAGGTTCCAGAAAAGAATTGTTAGCATCCATTTCTTCTAAGTTAATAACAGGAATTTACATAACAGTAATTTGAAAACCTAAAAATTGCAAAGCACATGGAGAGGAAGCGACCATTACTCAAGAGCAAGTGCCAGAACTGCCCTGAATCAGTGACTACGGATGGATATACAACTTTTTCTTCTGGACCCTTTTAATAATATAGTTATTTATGGTCTGAGTAAATCATTGAAATTGTCAATATAATTCTTTTCAGTCTCTGAATATGTGAGAGAAAATAATATTTTGGATGCATCAGTAAACTGGGATGACTTTGAAAATCAACCAAGGAAGGAAAGCTTCATTCCTAAAGCTCTGAACTCTGAAATGCTCCTGGGTTGTTGATCTATTTAAATGCATAGTGTTCGAGCTATCTTCAAAATGTAATGACCTCTTCTGTCATTGAAACCAAGCCACTATGTCTGAGAGAGAAATCTAGTTATGTAACTCTCTTGAAAGATAAAAAATTAAAAAAAAACTAAATTAAAAGCCTGGTTATCTCTGCATACAGTTGTGAGGTAAGAGAAGTTAGCTCCTAGGTTCTAGCCATTTGCACAGCACACCCTCTCTTTCACATCCCTCCTGCTTCTTCAGTAGCTCAATGTATCTATACTGCCCCATGCTAGCTACCTCCCTCCAATAATAATACTTTCCTCCAAGAGCAATGTCACGTATTCTGAAATAATTACTCTTTTCACAGCAAATTATTTGGAGTAATTTTTGATAATTTACAGAAATTCCTAGTAGTAATAGATGACAGTAGTGGGGGAAAAAATGGACAGTGTAATCAGGCAGACATATAATCAGATTCCTGGCCTTAGATTTACTAAATGTATGACAATTAGTCATACATCTGGAAGGTAATTTTCCTCCAGATGAAGGAAAATTCGTCCTTCATCTAGAGGAAAATTACCTTCATCTCTTTGAGAGCTATTTCTTCTTTTCCTTTCCTTTTCTCTCCTCTCCTCTCCTCTCCTCCCCTTCACTCCACTTCCCTCTTCTCTACTCTCCCCTTCCTCCTCTTTCTTCCTTCTTTCCTCCTATAAAATAAGGAAAGGATTCATTATTTTGATGTTGCCTTAAGGAAAAATGTGATTTAAAATATTTAAAATCATGGTCTTCAATCAATGCCACTTAACTTTTCCTGTTTGTATTCAGATAGGCAACAATTAAGGAAAAAATGCGCCTGCAATACTGGTAATATTTGTTAAGGACTTAATATATTGTAGACACTCTTTAATACCTATTTTAAATGCTTCCCCATTCCCAAAATATTTAATAATATACCCAGTTACTATTATTTCTCTTTTTGTTAATTAACATAAATACCTTTTTGTGTGTTGTGAATCTATCCACATTGTATTTTTCTTAGTCTCCTTAGAAGATTATAATGCCTTTTTTAAAAATTGGAAGTTAATATGAAGATACATATGGTTAGGTTACATTATTGCATTTATTATTTCTTGAAAAAAAAAAGACCATTTGCCCATCTTTTCATTTCCTATTAACCACACAGTTTTAGTGTAGAATTATACTCAATCACAAAAAATTAAATCAAGCTGACTTTAAGGAGATTAACAAACAGCCTCATACTCAAGTATACTTCTTTCACACACACACACACACACACACACACACACACACACGTGTGTGTGTGTGTGTATATATATCTATATATATGTATATACATAGACACACATGTGAATCCATCTTTTATTTTTTTCTTTTTTTTGCAGTTTTTGGCCGGAGCTGGGTTTGAACTTGCCACCTCCGGCATATGGGGCTGGCGCCCTACTGCTTTGAGCCACAGGCGTCACCCTGTGAATACACCTTTTGATGATGAAATTCAGGAGTTCAAAATTAGTTACTGAAGGAAATATTTTGCATTGATTCCTGTGAAGGGATAGTGCTCTTACATTCTAGAAAATAATTCTCCAGCTATTACAACACATTCTCTTTGAACAGCCCAACTACATGCCAATCTTGGTCACTACTATGTTCTTTTTGTTTTTAAAGCATGTGAATCTTTCAATTAGTACAATATCTACACTTCAGACACTCAGTCAAAGAAAGAACCATATGTAGAACATTTGCCATTGTTGTAAAACTGTTATTGAAGTTACAACCCAGAATATTCTTCAGTGCATTTAAAATGACTCTCATAATAAAGTCTTCTCAAAGTTAAGAGTCAGGAGAAAGTTACTTTACCAGGGAAAAGAAAATCTCAGGATTTTGTGTGAGTAGTACTATTATACCTATCATGAGTGTCTTGTTTGTACTGTATCATCAAACCTTTGTTTAATTCTTAATAAACTGTTCACTTGTTAAAAAAAAAAGAAAAAGAAAATCCCAGGATTCATTTTATTAACTATTAAAAATCAGGTAAGCTTCTGTACTTCTCTACATTTTTTTGCTAAGAGAAAAGTCAGAACTAAATTTTACTCAGGTGATTTACTCCTCTATCTTTGCTCTATCGTATGCTCTTTTTTTTTTAAAACCAGTATATTAAAGTTTTTGCAATGCCTTCTCTCTTGTAAAGTATATCAAATCCTCTTGTGAGGTGCACAAACTAAGGAGGAATAAATGAATGCAATGCTTACTTTTACATACTCCAATGTTCTCTGTTAGCCTGAATGCATTTTAACTGCTGTGGTGGAGCCTATGATATCCTGACTGCTGCTCCTTCAATGAAGGACTTGTTCATCTCAAGTACTGCTAGGTAGACAGCTTTCTATTATCTACCTCTTCCCAAATCACTTCAGCTGCAGCCAGACGCAATATTTGTGTTCACACTTCTTCCTAAAGGACCCCACAGCAATGACTGATCAATGAAAACTAGGCCATCTCAGCACAATCAAGGACAAGTCTGAAGAAATCTTACTTTAAAGTGCTCCATGGGGTTTCCCTAGTTAATCAGAGGGATTGTCTGTCACAGGTCAACTTCTCCTGCCCAATCATACTTACTTACCCCGCCTTTCCCAGGTTTTGCTTTTAGGAGCACTCCTTAGTAAAAATTCTGTACACCAAACACTATCTCAAAGACTAATTCTCAGGGAACCAAACCTGCACCAGTTGCTACCAGGAATATATCAAGAAATCAGGTGCTAGGATTGGATTGTAGAGCTGGAAGATTTACTTTCTGGCTGGCATCAGGACCTCATCAGTAGTGGTGTTTAGTGCACATATAGATATTGTCACAAGGTACCTGTTTAATTGTTATAAACTTCACTGATGTTAAGTGGGAATAATATAGCTATAAGAGAACATATTAGCTGGTTCAATGCATTAAGAATTTGAGAAACAGGACGGCACCTGTGGCTCAAAGGAGTTGGGTGCCAGCCCCATATACCGGAGGTGGCAGGTTCAAACCTGGCCCTGGCTAAAAACTGCAAAAAAAAAAAAAAAAAGAGTTCGAGAAACACAGGGAAAATATTAATTACAAAAACAATTGTATAGTTACTAAATGCTGTTAGATTTTGGAATAATCTATAAGAAAGCTAAATGTGAAAGTCAGAGAGAGCATCCTTAACAGCATGCTGCAAGATCAGACAATTAAGATCACAAATTCATCCTAGAGAAAGTGCTACGTACCTGATTGCTGAATATCACTATGATCACCTTTGAGGTACTCTCTTTGGCCATCTGGTGACCGTAGTGACATTCAGCAATGAGGCAGGTAGTACTTTTTCTGTGTTCAGGAACTTAATTATCAGACCTTATATGATGACAGCTGTGATGGCCATTCCGGAAACAGTTTCCAAATTGCTCTGAAGGGTGGATTAGGAGTTGGCATTGCTGTATATCCTCCCAAGGGGAGTACCTGAAGGTGACTGTAGTAATATTCAGAAATGAGTAATGTAGCACTTTTTCTAGGACTAGTTCACGAACTTAATTGTCTGACCTCATACAAAGGAAATTCATCTTCTGAATTTGGTCAGAGAAGGCTGAGCATCAGGCCCCAAACTCCCAAACAAGGAAAGCCAGACTTGCCAAGGTCATTGGCAAATGATCAAATAAGTGGAGAAATTAAGAATGATCTCCAAATTCCTCTGAATCTTCAGAATTTTCAGAAGTAGACTAAGCATCTCTCTTTAAAGCCAGTGTTCCCCTTTTACTTAGAGATGATTTAAACCAGTTATTCTCAACCTGTGGGTTGTGACCCCTTTGTAACAAAGAAAATACAACTTGTATATCAGATATTTACATTACAATTCATAACGGTATCAAAATTACAGTTATGAAGTAGCAACAAAAATAATTATACGGTTGGGAGTCACCACAACATGAGGAACTGTATTAAAGGGCCGCGGCATTAGGAGGCATTAGGAAGGTTGAGAACCACTGATTTAGACTTTATACAAGACATCATGTGCATCACCCCCTCTGCCGATCAGCAGATCTGTAACTAGAGTTAAGTCACAACATAACCATGTAGGGATGTGAGGGGAGTTTCATTGCAAGGATCTTGGCATAAAAATTTAGAAAACCTTATTATGGTAGGGGTTTCAGTAATAAGAAAAGATATCATATACAGATTATGGCAAGTTCCAGTGAAAAAACCATAACAGATCCCAGGGATTTTGAGCAAGATCACACCATCAGAATTATTTACCTTTAAAAATAGCTTTTGGGGTGGTGCCTGTGGCTCAAAGGAGTAAGGCACCAGCCCCATATGCTGGAGGTGGCGGATTCAAACCCAGCCCAGGCCAAAAACTGCAAAAAAACTCAAAAAAGAAACAAAAAACCCCCCAGCTTTTGGCATACTACCCGGGATAGATGAATGGCTGAACATGGAGCACCAAATGACAAATAACACACAACTGCCTTTCGTGAGTTAGGTTGCAAGGTCAGAAGAGTCCTGAAACAATTCATCAAGAGCTCTAAGTTGTACATCTGAGATTGTTCTCAAGCAGAATCACAGGGCCCATGCAATCCATATAACCAAAATATCAAGTCCTTCTTCCCACTCCTTGTCATCCGCCAGTTTTGCTCCATTACCTCTCCCTCACTGACATCCATGAACATATAGAGGATCATTTTACCCAATAAAGGGTGGAAGATAATTTGCTAACAAAAAGGTCAGTTTAGTATATAGGCAAAACCTGAAATTGCATAGCAGCTATATTACAGCCCCACTCAAGGAGGACATTGAAAGAGACTGGTACAGGAAAATCCTTCCAAAGTACAGAGTTCAGGGGGCAGGGAAGCATGTAATATGTTTTGTAGGGAAGTAAATATGACTCAAGATTGGAATATGTATGGATTCAAGAACAGTGACAAATGGCTTGGCCAGGTGATTAGGGGACTAAAGAAGAAAGGTAAAAGAGATATGACAGAGTAGTTCTGTGGTAAAGGCTTATATAATGAACACACAGAAGACAGTGTGATGGGTGAAATGCTACCTGCTAATACTCACTAGGGAGCACCTGTCATGGAAGAAACGCTGAACAACAAAGAAGACATAAAAACCTGGGGAGTTTATGCTCTGTCATCAGCTACACTAGTGTCAGCATTATAATCACATGAAATAGCCAAAGAATACATAGGATGAAAACTATACCTGGGCCCAACCCCTTGGAATCCAGTGAACTTACCAAAGCCGATCTAGCTACTGCCACCACCTGAAACAGACACCTGTCATCAGTAGAGTCCAATGCCAAGTTCCCAATATAGCAGCATCCCTCTAAGAGACCAGCTAAACACTTCAGTGGCAAGACACTGAGAAAATATGAGCAAAGAGATATATTTAAGACATTGGTTTTCCTTTTCTGCTTACAAGACAGCAGCCAGTTCCACTATCCTAAGGATGAAGAAATATTGGGTACTGGATCCCAGTCAACATGAGAAGGACAAGAGAACCCCATTTTGCAGCAAAGGAGGTACAAAGGCCAGCTTATGACCATGGGATGAACTAATCATTTAGCATACAACACCATCCAGAAACTGGCAGAACATTAGAACCGAAGGGCCACCTTGGAGGCAACGCTTTATGAGAATGGATCACAATTCTCCAGGCCATGGTGTGCTCCCCTACACAACAGGAGAATGCACGAATCTAGGAGCCAAGAGCTGGAAGTATAATCAGTCCCACTGGAAATATAAGTAACCCAGTTGAAGATTGGTGTTCTCTACCTTCAATTCTAGACTTTGTGAAATTAGAGGTCTCCATTCCCCAAAGCAGAGTACTTCTGCCATGAGACACAGCAAAGGTCCCAATGAGTTATAAGCTGTTACTGACACCTGGAGACTTTGGGATCAGCAGGTGGGAAGAGCAGGAATTATCCAGGCTGTAGGCAATAGACCGTAGTGACCAGATGGGGCTGGTAATAAACAATGAGAATGGAGAGAATATATGTCCTATTCACATGATTTGTTTGGGCACCTCTGGTATTCTTTTGACTTGTAAGAATTAATGGACAAGAGCAACAAACTTAGCCTGAGAAAGGCGGGACTTAGAGCACCCAGACTCTGGCAGAGATAATAGTGGAGAGAGAGTGGAACATAAAATGGAGAGAGGAAGAAAAATCTAATGAATCTACCTTGTCCATCCACGCCAAGGCCACTTGCTGTTGTAATGAATATAACTTCCCACCAAATTTCTTTTTTAGCTTTTCTCCATGAAGAGATATGCCCAAGAATCCTGAAGGAGTTACCAGAATTTTTACCGAGAAGACAAATCTAAGCAGACAAGAGATGGTCTGGGGTAGATCACCACATTTGACCAAGTATTGATCAAATTTCCCTTCAATGAAGAACTTGCTTCCCCAGAACTGAGAGTGCTGACTGCACTCAGTCTTTTGCTGTCAGCCCTTTCAGTAATCACCTCAGTTGCACAGGACTTCCCGAACCAATGAAAGGCCCCTCCTCTGAGTAGCCTGCCTACAAAACTAATTGATGATAAACTGTAACTATCAGATTATAGGCCCATTTTGGAAAAATCCTGATGATGACCCTAACTCCAGTAATTCTCATGGTCTCAACTGTGTTGATATTAAGCCTAAATAACAACTGGACATTTCTCTACTTTCACTTCTGTTCTTTCCTTCACAGGTGTTGATTGAAAGAGCACACCTACAAACATCTTGTATGCTAAACTTCATTTTAGAGTTTGGCTCCCGATATGCCCAACCTGTGCACATGGCTAGTCAGAGCAATGTTTGTATAAGTATCACAGTTAATGAAAATACATTGGATTCATTTAGAGAGTGAGGGTTTTAATTAGAACTCCAGGATATTTCTTGAATTCTTTACTGGATTATGCAGGCATAGGTAACAAATCACTGAAAAATTCTCTAAGCTTCTAAAGATTCCTCTTGATAACAACATTCTCTGTAAAGTAAGAATAGGCCTTATGTATTTTTGGCTAAGTGTACCATATGTTCAGAGTGGGTTGAAAGGTCACTTTCGATAAGTATTATTTTGGGTATTTTTCAAAGAACCTTTTACTATACTTCTCTACCCCCAAAAGGACAGACATTTAGAAGTTTTAATACTGACAGAAGATCAAATGTTATTATAGAAATTACCATTTTCATAATTAAAAAAAAGTTAAAGAGGGAGAAGGAGCAAGATGGCGGCCGAGTAACTGCTTCCTTGCAACTGGGCACAGTGAGACTGGGGAGAGAAGATTTCAGGCATCTCTGCCTGGCAGGATCTGCCCAGAAACATACCTTTGAGGACACAAGGAGACAGCGTGAGGCTTCTGGACCCCCCTGAGGAAGGCAAAAGTAGTGGAGAACTGGCAAGTGGTTGCATGTGTTTGTTCAGTCTAATCCTGCTGGCAGCTGTAGGTATAGCAGCAGTGAGATTGCAAACTGAAAAAGCCTTACCTGTGAGCTGTTTGGGGTTTTTTTGGAATTGGCACTCAGTTGAACTACCCTGGGAGAACTTGGGCAAGAGTGTGGAGGTCTTTGAGTGTTGTCTGGGGCCCCAGACTGAGCCACCCAGCCAGACGGAGCTACCTGTGTTTGGTTGTGGGCTGTGTGGAGCCATTGTGGGAGAACTGCCCTGGCAAGCTCAACCCCCATGGTCACAGAACAAGCAGCAGGTGGGAGCAAGTAATCTAGTGACTGAGCAGCCTAAAGGCAGGGAGTGAGACACCTTGCAGCCTTAGCCCTCAGGGACATAGGGTGAGACTGGTTTTGGCACACTGGGTAAGTGGATAGCCACTTAAGGAGTGATCCCAGTGACAAGCAATTTCCTGAGAAAGCTTCTGCTTAGCCCAAGTTAGCAATTTAAAGTGCCCTGTAAGCAGGCTGAGGAGAATTTAGGCTCTCCACCCTGTGGGGTTTGAGAAATCATTAGAGGCCTCCAGTCTCCATTTTGTACAGCTGTATCAACAATGTGATTAACATATCACACCCCAGAAGATCACTTCTTGAACAGATAATATTCAGCAAGATATATATACGGCTTTGTTTTTGGTTTTGTTTTGTGTTTTGTTTGTTTGTTTGTTTTTGTTATTGTTTTGTTTTTAATTTCAACATCTTTCTTAAAGATTTTTCTTTTCTTTTTTCTTTCTTTTCTTTTTTCATTTTTCTACTTTAAATATAATTTCCATTGTTGTGTTTTTCAACAATTAGAACTTCATTCTTGCTAGTGTTTCTATCCTTATTAATTGGTTTTTCCCCCAATTTTATCCCATAAAGTTTTTGTTTTCTTTGTTTTGGTTTGATTTATTGCATTTTTGTCTTTCCTCTCTACTTGGTGGAGGTGGGGTACTGTGTTCAAACAGGTTGGCAAAGAGCTGCTGACCTAACCACCCAACCCAGCACCCCCACAAGTTGGGGTTCTTAAGGTTGGGTCAAAGTACCCTATGTACACCTATATTGCTCCCGTCTCCCTCTTTCTGTGCCTGTCTTCTTTTTGTCAATTGTTGCTTCTACCCACCCCCTCTCCTTTCTCCTTTTTCTTTCTTTTCTTTTCTTTCTTTTTTTTCTTTCTTTTTTCCCTTCTTGCTCTTCGATCTTCTCATCCGTCTGGTCCTGTACCAAGAGGACTCATCAAAACCCTAGTCCAGAGGCATCGCAACTTAAAGAGCAGGAGGAAGTGAAAGAAAAATTAGAGCAAGGAAACAGATAAAAGAAATCACTCATGAGGAAGAATCAGCAGAAAACTCCTGGCATCATGAAAAACCAGTCCAGAGCAACCCCCTCCAAGGGACTGTGAGGTAGCTACTACTGAGGAGTCCACTTATAAGGAAATGTTACAAATGACAGAAAGGGAATTTAGAATACAGATGATGAAAACAATCAAGGAAATGAAGGAAACAATGAAGCAAACTACTGATAAAATGGAAAAGGAAATCCAAAAACAGAATCAATTAAGAGATGAACGCTATGAAAAAAGGATATAGCAGAGCTAAGGAAAATGAAGCAGTCAATTAGGTTACTTAAAGATGCAGTTGAAAGTATCAACAACAGATTAGACCATGCAGAAGAAAGAATCTCAGAGGTAGAGGAAAAAGCTCTTGAGATAACTCAGATAGTTAAAGAGGCAGAAAAGAAGAGAGAGAAAGCAGAATGTTTGCTGACAGAATTAAGGGAGTCTATGAAGTGTCCAAACATATGAGTTATAGGTATCCCAGAAGGGGAAGAAGAATGCCCCAGGGGAATGGAAGCCATACTAGAGAATATTATAAATGAAAAATTCCAAAATATCACCAAAATTCTGACACTTTCCTTTCAGAGGGATGTCGGAACCCAGGTTACCTCAACTTTAACCGAGCTTCCCCAAGACACATTGTGATAAACCTGTCCAAAGTCAAGACAAAAAAAAAAAAGATTCTTCAAGCTGCCAGGAGTAAGTGCCAGTTGACCTACAGGGGCAAATCTATCAGGGTGGCTGCAGACTTCTCTAATGAAACTTTCCAAGCAAGAAGACAATGGTCATCTACCTTTAATCTACTTAAACAGAACAATCTCCAGGCCAGAATTCTATATCCTGTGAAGCTAAGCTTTAAAGTTGATGGAGAAATCAAATAATTTACTGATATACAAACATTGAGGAAATTCACAAGACCAGCTCTACAGGAAATACTCCAACCTGTTCTACACACTGATTACCACAATAGATCAACAGCAAAATAAGAACTCAGAAATTAAAGGACAGAGCCTAACTTCCACACTGATGCAAAAGATAAAACTTTAAGCAATGGAGGCTTATAAAATAAGATGAATAGAACACTACCACACTTATCAATTATCTCAATAAATGTAAATGGCTTGAATTCCCCACTGAAGAGGCATAGATTGGCTGACTGGATTACAAAACACAAGCCATTCATTTGCTATCTGCAGGAAACACACCTAGCTTCAAAAGACAAATTAAAACTCCAAGTTAAGGGTTGGAAGACGATTTTTCAGGCAAACGGAATTCAGAAGAAAAGACGAGTTGCAATCTCATTTTCAGATACATGTGGATTTAAAGCAACTGAAGTCAAAAAAGACAAAGATGGTCACTTTATATTGGTCAAAGGAAAAATAAAACAAGAAGATGTTTCAATTCTAAACATTTATGCACCCAATTTAAATGCTCCCAGATTCTTGAAACAGACCTTACTCAGTCTGAGCAATACGATATCTTATAATACCATAATAACAGGGGACTTTAATACTCCTCTCACACAGCTGGACAGATCCTCTAAACAGAAATTTAAAAAAAGATATAAGGGACTTAAATGAGACCCTAGAACAACTGTTCTTGATAGACGCATATAGAACACTCCATCCCACAGATAAAGAATATACATTTTTCTCATCAGCCCATGGAACATTCTCCAAAATTGATCATATCCTAGAACACAAAACAAACCTCAACAGAATCAAACAATTGAAATTTTACCTTGTATCTTCTCAGACCACAAGACACTAAAGGTGGAACTCAACTCCAACAAAAACGTTCAACCCCACACAAAGGCATGGAAATAAAACAATCTTTTGTTGAATGACAGTTGGGTGCAGGAAGAAATAAAACAGGAAATCATTAACTTCCTTGAGCATAAGAACAATAAAGACATAAGCTACCCAAACCTGTGGGATACTGCAAAAGCAGTTTTAAGAGGAAAATTTATTGCTTTAGATGCCTACATTCAAAAAACAGAAAGAGAGCGCATCAACAACCTCACAAGCCATCTAATGGAATTGGAAAAAGAAGAACAATAAAAGCCTAAACCCAGCAGAAGAAAAGAAATATCCAAAATTAAATCAGAGATCAATTAAATTTAAAACAAAAGAAGCATTCAGAAAATTAATGAAACAAGGAGTTGTTTTTTTGAAAAAAATAAATAAAATAGATAAACCTTTGGCCAGACTAATTAGAAATAGAAAAGTAAAATCTCTAGTAACCTCAATCAGAAATGATAAAGGGGAAATTACAACTGATGCCACAGAGATACAAGAGATCATCTCTGAATACTA